>CAEFZY010057529.1:0-104636 GCA_903066815.1 Brachyrhaphis roseni
TCAGTTTCCATGGCAACTGTTTGGGATTGCCTCCGTTCTGACGTCACCGCGCTTCCTGATTGGCTACCTGTCACATTGAACAGGCTGCGATCATCGGGCCAAGACAATGTTGGATATGACTGATTTTAGATCAGGTATATTCAACACAAGTCTTGACCGGTCCGCGGTAATAAAAAGGTAGGGGACCACTGCACTGGAGGGCTCTTTAAACAAAACATGCTATGAAAACTTTTCTGTTAATTAAATACCTGGATGTCCAAAAAGTATGCAATAATTATACGCAATAAAAAAATCTGTTACATGTATGTTTAATTGATTTTCATAATTCTGACATTTTTTAAATTTTTCCTGAAGATATTAATTAACTTATTGCAAATTTAAACAATCACATGATTTTTCTCTGATTTTGTAAGTTAATAACCAGTCAAAAAAGAGAGAAAACAACAGTTTATTTCTGACAACCTCAGTGTGTTTATTGTGGACTTTCAACAGATGGTTACTTACAGAGAAATTCAAGACATTTTTTAAACTGAAATTGTTTTAATATTGCAGATATATCATTGTACCAGTGAAAGCTTTTCACAGTGAAATGATCTTGAGTAAAAATATGATTTCAGTGGTATTGTGTTTACACAAAAACTTAACGTGCTGTAGTTGCTTTTATTTAAAACAGAAAGCAGCTGTTATTTCTTCTGCTACTTAAATAAAATAACATAGTTATTATAAATCTGTTTGTAACATCTTTTCAAGAGTTGTCTGAGGTGCAGAGAGTTTAAGTTTGTTGGTTTTTCTGTTTTTCAGATGTGATTTACAGGAATGGTGAGTACTGTCTCCCTCTAGTGGCCAGACCCTCTCACTGCGCTGCTGGTGTTCATTTACAGCTTCTAACACTTTGAGCAACATTTTTGTGTTTTGCAGTTAACAGTGTTGATTTCTTTTTTTGGATTGGCTTCCTATTCTAACAGCATGTTGTCGCTTACTGCAACTTACAGTGAGATATAATCATAAATCATTTTTCTGTTTCCATTTTTGTCCATTTTCACAGTGCGAGAAAAACGAAAGAGCCTCTTCATCAATAATGTGAGTGCAGAGTAAGAGCTAAATTAAGCTGTTGATGATTTTTAATGCAACTCTTCCTGTTAAATATAATGTTGCACATCACTGTCATTCCCAGAATCTGTCATGCTTCATGTGGGTCAGACAAAACAACGCCGCTGTGATCTGGTCTCTCTCTCTCTCTCTCTGTGTTTTTGTAGCACCGCAGTCTGAGGAGAAAATACAGCTCCTGCTCAACCATCTTCCTGGACGACAACACAGTCAGCCAGCCCAACCTCAAATACACCATCAAATGGTTGGAACATGAAAACTGAGCACTCATGGCAAAAATATTTCTGTTTTCTAGCTAATCATTGACTTTTGTCTTTTCTTTTGCTTTCATAGCGTCGCTTTAGCGATTTACTACCATATAAAAAACAGGTGAGGATCCTGACAGGCATCATCTGTCCACTTGATGGCCAGTTGATGCTTAGATTTGTTTATTTTGCACTGTTGGGACATGATTGTATACTTTTCAAAGTAAGCTAATTTTATATCAATGCACCAAATGAGATGTGAAATTTTAGATTAAGGATTGTTTTTTCTTTTTGTCACTTGAAATTTCTGAAACTGAACTGAATCTACAGTGTTTTATTTTTTGGACTCTTAAGTTAAACATGAATTGAAGTCCAAAACTTCAAAATAAAAGATTTTTTTCCAATTGCAGAGACACAAATGGAGGCATGCTGTTTGATATCTTTGATGAGAAGCGTCATCCTCTCTCAGTGAGTTGTATGATTTTATTTTTTTGCATGCTAATGTTAGATTGTGATCTTGTTTCCATGGTGCAATACACAATGCTGTGTGTATGAAAAAAGTTCATATCACTTGAACTTTTTCATGTTTTCTAACATTGTAGCCATAAACTAGTGAATTCAATTGAGCTTTTATGTGATCTAAGTGAAAGAAACACCATCCAAATATATAGTTTTTTACAAATAATAATTGAAAAAGTGTGACATGTATTTCTATTCGCTGTCCTTTACTCCTAAATAAAATTCAGCACAAGCAGGCAAAATTATATTGCAAAACAAAATGAGAAAGTTTTCTATCTGTAGATGTGTAAAGTTGGTAAGACATCCCAAAGATCTGCAAGTATAACGGCAACAAAAGGGATTTCACAGAATTTTGTATTAGTTTTATAACAGAAAAAATGTAGTTGATTAATATTCATGCATGTTTTTGTCAGAAGGTGACAAATGTGAAAAAAAGTTAGTGATATAAATTAACTTTTAAGGTAAAATGTGTGGAATGTTTTGTTAGTAAGTTTATTTATAGGATTATTAAAGAGTTTATTTAATCCGGGGGTAAACTCTTCAATAATTATTTAAGTCCTTATGGATTTTGGAGCTAGCTCTCATATTTTATTAAACTATATCCTGAAGTGTAAGAGCTTTAGAGTCACTGTTAACTTCCTTTTCTCATTTCTGTCCTCTCCTCCAGAAATCAGAGGTTCCGCTGGACTACAACCAGCACGATCCGGAGCAGAAGCAGATCTACCGCTTCGTCAGAACCCTGTTCAGCGCTGCTCAGCTCACAGCTGAATGTGCCATCGTCACTCTGGTCAGATTTCTGATCATACTGCAAACATACGCAACTTGTTTCTTAATGTAAAACAAAATGTGGAAAATGATTCCCACCGGTCTTTGCATTAAACGTGCATTCATTCTTTTGCAACGGTTCTCAGTAGTAGAAGGAGGAATTCAGCACAGAGTGAATGAATACTTGCAAAATCATTCAGGCATAAAATTGCACGAGTAAAAGAATTTTCTCGTTTGCATTGATTTGGTTCTGCAGGTGTACCTGGAGAGACTGCTCACTTACGCAGAGATTGACATCTGTCCTGGAAACTGGAAAAGGATTGTTCTGGGCGCCATTCTGCTCGCCTCCAAGGTCTGGGATGACCAGGCTGTCTGGAACGTCGACTACTGTCAGATCCTCAAGGACATAACTGTGGAAGACATGTGAGTCGAGTTCAAGTTGCACAGAGAAAATTGTGAGGCTTTAATAGCGAAGAAAGCAGAATTTAGGAACAGTTTAGCATAATCAGAAAATAGTGACAGGTTTCAGGCTTTCAGTTTTTGGAAGATGTTGCCGATGCAGACTGGATAATTTGGATGGATGGATGTAAATAAAATAAAGTTAAATTTAAAAAAACAAAAAAAACAACATATATTAGATTTAATATATGCGCAAGCACTGCAGTATTTTATATTAACTTTAAGAATCTCTTTTTTCTGTAAATGTGCAAAACTCACCACAGCTCAAAATCACATCATGTAAAATTAAACAATCATTTATTTAACTTTAAATGTGAACAATTAATGTAAAAAACAAAGTCCTCCAAGAGTCAGCTTTTTAGTTCAAAATCTTTTCTTACCCCAAAAATATTCTACATTTAGTAATTCAGGAATGAGATCAATGTTTTCTGTGTTTTTATTTTTAACCAGGAATGAACTGGAGCGCCAGTTTCTGGAACTGCTGCAGTTCAACATCAACGTTCCGTCCAGCGTCTACGCCAAGTACTACTTCGACCTGCGATCGCTGTCAGAGTCCAACAACCTGAGCTTCCCGCTGGAGCCGCTCAGCAGGGAAAAGGCCCAGAAGTTAGAGGTGGGAACGTTTTCATCAGACTGTTTCCTTTACAATAGTTTTATTATCCTACTGTAATTATTTTAAGACAGCTTTTGGGGAATTCCTTAAATCTGGTGGGATCAAAGAATAAAAACTGGCATCTCTTTACACAAACATTGTTACAGTATTTAACCTAAATGTGTAGAAAGAAGATTTTTTTTTTGTTGTTATTCTGATGTTTATTATTAGGAAAGAGAAAGAGCACAATTAAATTAATCAAAGAAAAGAGGGAGCATTCAGTCCTCTGTGCAATGTGGTAATACATTCCAGCAGCAGCTCATTTTTCCTTAAACCATTCCCATTATTTAATGACTAATTATCCAAGTTACATTTTTATTGGAAACTCTCGTAAAGATGTGCAAAAATCCTTAAAGTCAAACAATCTTCTAGGTTATTTTTGCAGAAGCATGCTTTGACAATGTGTTTTATTTAAAGAAATGTATTCAGTATAACTTATTTTTATAATATCACAGGCACAAATCTTAAATTGTTATTTCTAGAGGAATGAATGACATGGCATCTTACACAATAAAAGTGGGACTTTCAGGAAGAAACATTCCATGTGGGTCTGGTGGGATACAAAGGAGAAAATGTGCAAATAAATAATTTTTTTTACTGTATATCTTTACATCTTTCCTCACCTTTAGGTGTCTTATCGGTAGCTTCAAGTTACAGAAGACGATTAGGGCCACTGGAAAAAAACACTATGAATTTTTTTTCAGAATTTGAACAGAAAAAATTTTATTCTTAGTTACATTTCTACAAAATAACCTCAGTGGCTTAACAGAAAGATTATTATGTATGTCCTGCTATACCAAAAAAAACCTCTCTCATCATTACTGGATTTTTTCCCCTCTTTCCAAAGGTCATTTCCAGATTATGTGACGACAAATACAAAGACATCCGGAGAGCAGCCAGGAAACGCTCGGCCAGCATGGACAACCTGTGTGGGAGACGATGGGTTCCTGCAATCCTCTCCTAACCACTGATCTCCGTCCAGGAGCCTCATGGTACCGACTGGACCACAGACGTCAAACCTTTTGGCTCCTTTGGATCCTCGGTGCAGAACTTAATGGAACATCAGCACCAACTGGTGAAGGTCAAACCTTAAAAAGTGGATCTATGTGCAACATGAACACTGGATTTGGAAGATAAGACTCCAGAGAAGTTTCTACCTGAACATGATGCCTCCTTAGTGCCTCGACTTGTCTACTGACTGGGAAGATGCAGGAATTTTTGAGTTTTCCTTCACCTGTGAAAAGACAAACAGCTTTGGACCAAGTCCTGGGTGAGGAGAAGCCTTCAGACGTTTCAGGACACGACTCTGTGAAACATTTGTTCATGTTTCTAGGCTTCTCCTGAATTTGTCTTAAGCTATAATCTTTTGTTCAGACAACCGTACAAAGAATATCATTTATTTTGCTCTACAGTTCAAACATTGGCCTCGTATGGAGCTTTTTACTTGTTATTTATTTCCTTTTGATAGTATTCTAAACAATGAAAGTGTTCTTGAAGGTTTACAGTATTTCTGGTGTACCTCTTAATACTCAGGTAGAACATTAAATATGTCAATTCCCTGTGATGCTCCATATTTTACATACAAGGACGGGAACATTTTGAAGTAGCTCAGACTGTACATAGAAGGTGCCAGGAATAATAAAATTAGTAATAATGTTCATTCAGACATGAGTGACAGTTTTGGGGTCAATTTCAGTTAGGCAATAGCAGGAAAGTTTATTTTCTAAACAGTGTTTATAACATAAAATTAATCATTTTCCCCCAAATTATCAGTATTACTATGATCTTCATGTCAGTTTTAACATGTTTTTCACAGTTGACTACAGGACACCTCACTCTTATTTTCTTCATTAAGTATTAATGTTAATACTTAATGAGAACATTGAGCAGTTGACAAGTAAAACCATCTTGTCGGGTCTCTTTGTGTCCATAAAAATCTTTCTGTTACATTTTCTCTCCTGAAGAAAAATGTGGACAGTTTCAGTTCTGATTTAAAGAACCTGCACTTCTCACTGCGAGGCTTTAAAAATGTCTCACCAGAAAGAATATTATTTTTCTTGAGCTATAAATTTGCTTAGCAACTCTTTTTCAGATCAAATAATATCTAATTTGATTTATTTTGTTAAATTTTCTCAAAGGATTAGGATTTTGTTTGTGTTGCTGCAGTCCTCAAATAACCAGTGAAACATAAAAACATTTTAAATCAACTCGAAAGTCCAAATTAAATGATCAGAAAACATTAGAAGTTGTCTGAGGAGTTTGTTTTCATTTCTTCAGTTGCTATACCTCCAATTCATTTGAACAGTTTCCAGTCTTACATGTGTCTTTGTTCAGTGACTCTTATCATCTGTTGCATTAAAAATAAGTTTTACTGACAGTTAATGGATCCCTGTTTTTACTGTTATATTTTGTTCTAAAACCTCAACAAAGGGTGGAAACAAAGCTGTTTCCTGTTTTACATGGTTAAACAAAACGACAATGACTTTTTACAAAAAAATGAAATAAAATTTCGTAAACTGTAGCAACCAAAGACTTTTCTTTATCAGATATAATTTAGACCCTTTTGAGACATCAAATGTATTTTTTCCCCAAAATGTTTTCTAAAAACAAACATCTTCATACTGTTAAATTATCCAGACTGTCAGCATTAAAGAACATTTTTGTGTTCAAATATATATTGTTTCTTTTGAATTAGTCTCATTATTAAGATAGTAATGCATTTATTTATTTTATGAATGATCTTTGTACAGTTTATAAAGAGTACAGATTCTCAGAAAGGTTGTTATAAATTATTTATGGTTTTGTTGATTTGTGTTTTGTAATAAAAGAAGATACTCTTGTTTAGTAAATGTGAGTCATTGATGCTAATTTGTGCATTTTTAATAACTTTAGAACTGATAGACCGCGTATATTTGTTTTACAAAGCATTTTTCAGTTCATATACATATTACTTATTATACATGCAAAAAAGTTAAATTGTTGCTATACTTTAGCATGGAACGACTGTAAGACTGTTTTCAAACAATTTGAAGTCAAACGGATGTCCTGTAAAAGAGAAAAAAGCAGAAGAACCCAAAGCTTCATCTCAGACTTTTCAGTCTTAACATGTGAAATGTTGAAGGTCATTATGGGAGTATTTTAAAAACATTAAAATACTCCCATTTTAATGTAGATATCTCTATCTACAGAGATAGTTTTATCTCTGTAGATAAAACTACAGAGATAAAACTCTGTAGTTTTATCTCAAGAATGTTAAGAAAAAAAAAACCTCTCTCTACTAAGCCAAGCAAATTCAAGCTGCAATTCAAATTCTTAGTTATCTGAATTTGTTTGTGTGAAATAACTCCAGCAGTAAAGTAATGATTTCCAGAACAAAGTGTTAACTTTCAACATTTTGTTGTGTTGGTTTCTTTACTATCAGCTCATCCAAAATTCTGTTTTTTCCTTTTGTAAATTTTGCAATAAATAAAAAAATGGTGACAGAATCAAATCAGCTAAAGTTAGCTACCTGAAAATTAATAATACAAAAGATTTAAAGGTGCGTTCAATAATGAAATGTTTTCTTCGACAGGAATGTTTGTTTTGTAGTTTGGAGCGCGGTTTGACCGTACAGCAGCCGCTCTGCTCAGCTGTTGTCTGGATAACTGAATGTCTGCTGCAACAGACACCCTGACCTGACCTTTGACCTTTCACATGACCACCTGAAGACCCTGAGATGGACAGATTCAGGTCAGAAAGGCTCAAATTACACAAAGACTTCTTCCCTCTAGGATTTATCCTCAGCTTAGCATGAAAGCAGACCTTTGCCTTTTGACTCATGAATGTCAGAAAGTAATCGACAGTGGATTATTAAGAGGATCACATTACCACAAGTTTATTTATGATGAAGGGTTTTCTTAATTTAGGCATCATTTTGAAAAAAAGGTCTGTGTCCACTTTTCCTTAAACAAAAAACAAAAAGCAATTATTTAAATTTTTCACACTGAGAAACAAACAAGCACTTTGTGTTAAAGTGAGACTTCTTGTTTGTACACAAACTTTGTTCTTGTTCATTTTCTGTCAGTCATTTGGAGGTAAAGCAAATAGTATTGTGTGTACTGTCACTTTAAATCATTTGCAATGCGCAAGCATATATTTATTCTTACTCTAAGTATTGGTATAAAAACTTTATGTTGTAAAAAAAAATACATTTGGAAATGTCTTTTCTTCCACCTCATTGTGTTATTATGGAATATTTACTCATTTTTTAAATTTCATATTGTAAGACACCAGAATTTGGACATAATTTTGTTTCTGTGTGTTTTAATGCATATTGTTCTGCAAATTTAAGCAGATGCTATGATCAGACATTGACTCAGCCTTTGTGCCAAGAACATTTTACTTTTACTTGTTAAGCTTTTCGATAATTTCTTTTTAATTGTACTTGATTAACGGCATATTGAAGTTATGCTACACTTGAATTAATTTAGGTTAATCTACCCACTTCAATTTTTTTTACTGTAAGTTCTAAGTCACTTATTACTTTCATTTGCAGGAAGATTGTGGCTTATACTGCCACCTAGTGGTCGATTTGCCAATAAACGCTGTTAAACTTAGAATTACTTTTATTTTGAAGCGATTTAAAACAAACACTTGTATCAGATAAATAAACTAATTTTACATACAGAAATTTTGTATTAAAAAAAGGAAAAAATTTCAATTAATAAGAATGATTACATTTAAAATAAAAGTAATAAAACTACCCGTACAAAGGCGTAAAATTAGGTTTTTGAACTCACATTTAAACAATTTTATGCTGTTAGCAATCCTATCATGGACTGGTGAATGATGAGAAAAATGAGTTATATATATATAGAAAAATTCTGACGTGTCAGATATCCAACTCTGAAACCAAGAGTTTCATTTGTGAGTTATGTTCTGAACGTCGATACATTAATCTTCCTCCCAGCTGGAGGTAATCCAACTTGCAGCAGCGCTCTCTGATGTCATGAGTCAGGGAAGAAGGAGATTGGAAAAATGGAAAGGAAAGAGAACATCAGCAACCAGCAGCACATCAGAGAGGATGTCAAAGGCATCCAGAGTATCGATCCCACAGCATGCTCCTCACCTCCGAGGCTGAGAGGTGGGATAAACGGCCGGACGGAGGCCTGGGTGGTCCCTGGGGCTCACAGCTCACAGGATAAAATCCATTTTGTCTTCCCTTGATGTTCATGATGGAGGAATAGCAGTGGGACCAGCAGAGTAATTGAGGAACGTTGTGTTGAATACTGAATAGTTTTCAGTTCTCGTGTTAACTGAGATTGGAGAGTTTCCCTTTAGGGACAGTTTGGCTGCACTGCAGGCACTGATGCTATATCTGATTATACTTAAACAGATAAAAAGAGAGTATTTAAGCAGAACCTGTGGGTTTTTCCTTTCCTGCACCTGAGGGAAAACGAAACTCCAGAATTAACTACTTTTGAAACAGTTATGACAAATATAAGCGGTTGCATATGTCTAATCAGGACATTTGGCACATCTGGGAAGCCTTAGAGATAAATAAGGTCTTAACTTTTTATTTGCAGGTACAAGGAGAACTACATAAAATCTGGATTCTTCTCAGTGAATCATATTCATATTTTCCACCAGGAAAGTATCAGTCAGGTGGTTTTTAGTGCAGGACTCAACCAGCGATATTATAATATCAAACAGATCCTTTTCATCTAATGGGAGACATTTGCAATCTAACAAAACACTAAAGCTTGATGCAAAAGGTAAGTCTAAAATAAAAACAAGGAAAAAACAGTTTTGTTTTACAGTGAAAATCAAAATGTCACCATTCCTCCCCTGACATGTAAAGTCATACTTGTCCACCTGTTGGTGGCGCTAGCTGCTAATCAGGGTTAATTAGCTTGGTGCCACATGCAGGATATTAATCACTGTCATTTTCTGCTGCTCACTGAGATAAAGCGATTAGTGAGTTATATTTACTCTGTTGTGTTTATTTTAGCACTTTTTTTTCTTACTATGCATCTAACAATTGGAGGGCAAGTAAATAAAAACTTTAACTGTTTTAACACAGACATACTGGTGCAGGTAAAACTTTGTTTTAAATGCTTTTCTTTGTGAAAAAGTGAGATTTGGAAATCAGTGTTTCTTATTTCCTAATATACTTTTTTACTTGCTTACCATTTTCATCACTTTGAAATGTCAGGATTTGCTCAGATTCTTTCTATTTTTATTGGCATCATTTCTACATTTTAAGGAATTTTTTGTAAGACTACTTTTTACTTCTATTTGAGTATTGCTACTTTATTAAAGTAACACTCGGTTATGATTATGATAAATTTGGCTAGTATTTTAAGCTTTATAATGCAAATTAAGCTCACAAGGTTCCTACAGTTTATCCATTACCAATAAAAATCTGGTTGCGTTTACAGCTTGCAGCACTGTTATTGTGTAGGATTTATTTTACAATACAAAAGATACTTATTATTGTTATTACTTGTTTGTTTTATCAAAACAGGTTTCAATGAGAGTCTGTATAAATAAAGGTAAAATATAATTAAAAAATGAAATACGTATTTGTATTGTCTTGGTTTCTGAGCTATGTTTGTCTAAATTAATCAAATGTGAATTTATTGGAAATTGTTTTTTAAATTTTATTTCAAAAAAAGATCAACAGTTTGAGATTTTAATAAAATAAAACATTTTTAATGAGCTTGAATTTAAAAAAATACATTCTATATTAGTACATTTTGCACACATAACATTAATTTAATAATTCCTAATAATGCATTTCCCTTCATGCCTTCAGGCACAAACAAGCAAAGATCTTCTGTCATGGCAGGACCTGTCACTTAGGTCTGTTTAAGTTAAACTGCGTTGTAAATCAGCCGTGACGTGACAATAGCAGTCTGTGGAAGCTGAAGACTTCCCACCCAGCTTTGTATACTCTGTGAAATTGTAACGTTCCAGTAGCTATGCGACCTTTAATGGCCCACATAGGCCATTCAGACATGTTAACATGATTTATTGTGAACTAATCACTGTAGGACATCTAATTAGATCATTACACACAGACTTCATTCATAAACAGCCTAATTGGAGCTAATGAAGAAGGAGCTGGATTCTCTGGGTTTCACCAACAGGAGCTGTCCAGGACGAGCGCCTCCTGAGCTGACAAGTCAACGCTTTGTTTATGTTGGAAGGAGACGGATCAGGCATGACCTCTCAACCCGTTTCCTCAGTGGATTTCTTTTAGATGGGCGGGGGGCTTGAAGAAACATGCTCAAGTCGCTGCCACAAGAGAATAGCACACACATGTGCAACGCTGGAAAAGAAAGCAGCATGCCTCGAGTTTAACAAGCATGGACAGAGCAATTTGTTCTCATTGGAAGGTCCAACCCGCTTCAGTTCTGGGATAAATTCAAGAAGATAAACAGGATCACAAAAACAGACTTTCTGGACGATTTGAAGTACCTGCCAGGTGACTTCATGGTCTCCTCTACTGTGTCTTACAAAATATTTTTTTATTACTAAAATATGTAACAGCTTGAGGTTTTTAACAGCTTTTTAAAAATTGCAATCACAAATTTTAATGTATTTTGTTGGGATTAAGTGTAATTGCAATGGACAAATGTAAGTTTATTTAACAGACAAAAGCTCTGAAAAGTGTGGTGTGCATCTGAATTCAGGCAGCCTGAGTTCATTCTTTTAGGAAAATCTTTAGCTGTAATTAAAGCTGCATTGAAGTAGGAGAACCTGTGAACATATTTTGCTCAGGCATGATCTGATTTTTGAATAATTCTTACACATTAATATGGTTTGATTTAAGGCAACGGCATCTTTGTAGTGGTTCTGGAAGGTGAACTCTCACCCCAGGCTCAAGTCTTTTTCAGGCCGTGTATTCAGATCCATCCACCTGTCTCTGCCAAAGTAAAACATTCCCACAGCATAATGCTGCTAAGACCGTATTTTACAGAGGAGAGGGTGATGAGCAGTTTTAGAGTTTATGATTTATGGAGAGAATAACTGCTTATGTTCTGTAACGAATCTCTGAAGCCTTCACCAAAAAGTTGGGATTTCTGTAGGAATCAAACTCCAGGTTCTTGGCTTTAAAAAAGGAGAAAATCATTCATCATTTTCTTTCAACATTAAATCTGTAGATACCCAATAAAACCAGTTAAAGCCTTTAGCAAGGCACTGCAGAACGCCTCATTGGTTTTAATGGGAACACCTGATTTAACTAAAATTAAATTAAAGACTTGGATTGAATGTAATCTAATAAAAAAACCAATTATTTTTAAATAAATGTTTATGTTTTCAACCTCTTAACAATATGGGTTTATTTTAAACTGAAATTACAGGAACAGAACCGAATTAAACATATCATAGCATACTATTATTTTCCATCTTCAGTTTCTTCTAATTGTACCACAAGGTGGCAGCATAAGTTAATGAAACGTTTCAACCTCATTAGATTTATTTATGTTGCTCCATTAAGGCTTCCCACTGTCTTTTCTTTTGAGTAAATCTGAAAACTTTATTTTCTTCACTGTGAGACCTGATGCGCACTTGTAACCACTGGACACAAAACGTCTCCAAACCTCAAAGTGCCTCTGACTGACAGTCTTTTCCTGCAGAAGACTAACGGACCACACACTGATCGGGCCGTAATTACCTTTCCATCCACCACAGAGGGGGTCAGTCGGCCGGTTACAAGCCTGTCCCTCTGGTCTGACATCTTAATTAGAAGCCTGAGGCTCAAAGGGCTACAATGTAAATGATATATCCTATTTGGAGTCATTTAATCGTCTACCTAATGCATCCTTAAATAAGCAAAGTATATAAGTTTCTTTATTTTTGGAAGCTTTCGTTTCACCAAAAGCAATTAAATCTGGACAGCAAGAAATAAATTCCACTAGTATTTGTACACCTGTGTGAAACATGGAAAAACGTTTGAGATCATTTTACTCCAGAATTCAATTTTTCAATGGGAAACAGGTGAAGAATTAATAGTAAATATGTATTTAAAAAGACAACCACATGTAGTCATTTTAACCAAATAAACACTTTTTACACCATTACAACAAATTAAAGCAACTCAAGCTTTTTGCAATAAAGCACAAGTAAAAAGATCCATTAAAATCCTTTTTATTTTCAAAATAAAGTTTTCTATCAAAGTGAGAATTATACATATTTACAGTCTTGTGAAATTACATATACAACTATACAAAGTATGTACAGCAATAATTATATAAATACACTCTATACGTGCTGATGCAACCCGTATGAGGCAGTTTTAAGGCATTGAATGGATGGAGAAGGACAGCTCAGCTCCAGGCGCGTCAAGCAGAGCGCTCTCATTGTGGATGTTTAAGACACAGCGGTTCTTCACAGTAGGAAGAAGAAGAGCCCCAGGTAAACCACACAGCCAGGGCCGGCCTGAGGAATAACCAATAGTGGACATGGTGACAAATGTGGCAGCTTAAAGAAAACCTTTATAGCTAGAAAGTATGGTTAGCTGTCATAGTTTCAAGTTAAGTTAATCATTTTTGCTGACTGTCAGAAAAAAAGTAAGTTAGAGAGAGAAATAATATCTTGTTTTGTCATCGTGGCCACTGACTAAATCAAAAGGAGCAGCTAGAGTTTTCATTTACATGTTTTACTGAGCAGCTTGGTAAATGCACATTTAACCAATTTCATTAACACGATGGAGAAATAGTGCAGAACTGGTAAAACATTAAAGTCCATTGTTTCCAAGACTGCTGATGAACTGGTCTGATTGATTCTCTGACAAAAAGAAAAGCTAAAAACTCTCATGGCTGACAGCTGATTTTTAGCATTCAAGTGTCTGTACAGCTTCTTATTTTACTTTATCCAAATTTGATGTTGTAACATAAGTTAGATTTTTTTCTGATAAGATTTTGATTCGGTCTTTGCAGCCAGGTACATTATATAATAAATAACATGAATTTAATTAACTGCTGGCTCATTGCTTAACTATAAAACGGTTGTATTTAATGCAGAATGCAAAGAAAAGGAAAAAAGAAAACTCATTCAGCGGTGCTGAAGGGTCTAATGCAAACATGGATCAGTTGCACATTAACCTGTAGAAAACAGCAATCAGCTGCATGCAGAGGTAGAGTGATTGTTTGAGTCTAAGCAGACTTTTTAATTTCGACTATCAACATAAAATCCATCAACTGAAGATGTTGAAGATGAGACAACTTACCCAACTCAAATTGAACTGTTAAATTTCAAAAAACATTTAAAGTTCACCATTTACAAACTGCAGGAACATTTTTTTTTTTTAATGACGTTTATACTTCACACTCTGCTTAGTCTGCTTTGCCTCTGGCCGGCTCTGGATGCATGCATTCATTTAATCCCAGATAAGACTCTGCATTCTTCAGGGCAGGTACATTGTTCTGCTGCTGCTGACAGGCTCATTATTTCAAGAGAAGCCATTAGGCGCTCATTAATGTGCTAATTACAACACGCTGATGGACAATCCCAACACAATTAGTCAGACCCCCAAAGTTAAACCCGTACGTCATTTGGATAAGGCAAAGGAACACGTGTTCAAACTCAGATCAGAACTTTTTAAAAACATAAGGGCCAATCCGTCATCTTGGAGTCTCAGTTTTTAATAATTTATTTAATAAAAATATTCCAAAGAGCGGGGTTTTACAGTTTCAGGCGTCCGTGCAGCCTCAGCTCAGACCCGGGACAGAGGCATCTGTTTGGGGCAGGACACCGAGCTGGCCGTCCCGGATCTCCAGGTCAGTCCGGTACTCACGTCGCTGTACATGGATCCCGCTGAAGCTTTGCTCCCCCAGCAGCAGCGCGTGCAAAAAGTCCGCCAGGACTCCAGGGTCTTCCCTGACCAGATCCAGGCCCCCGAGGTGATCCCCACCAGGAGACACATGAAGTACTTCAGCATGAACACGGCATAGTCCGGCCTCTGCCTGCTGCGGTCCGTTACGCACGTACAGTTATGCGTAATTTCCCACGTTTGCCTGTTGTGTTGCTCGTAAAAGTAGCATGCCACTATGACGGTGGCCGGGACGGTGTAGAGAACCGTGAAAACGCCAATCCGGATCATAAGGCGCTCCAGTTTGTCAGTCTTGGTGCCGCCTTGCTTTATAACGCTCCGGATGCGGAAAAGGGAGACGAACCCGGCCAGAAGGAACATGGTGCCGATGAAGAGGTAGATGACCAGCGGGGCAAGCACAAACCCCCGCAGGTTATCCAGGTTCTGGTTCCCCACGTAGCAGATCCCAGCCACGGAGTCCCCGTCCACCGAGCTGAGCGCCAGAACCGTTATGGACTTCAGGCTGGGGACGAGCCAGGCGGCCAGGTGGAAGTACTGAGAGTAGCTGGCGATCGCCTCGTTCCCCCACTTCATACCTGCCGCCAGGAACCAGGTGAGGGACAGAATCACCCACCAGATGGAGCTGGCCATGCCGAAGAAGTAGATGAGCAGGAAGACGATGGTGCAGAGCGCAGGACCCGTGGTCTCATAGTGGATGTGCTCTGCGCCGCTCTCCCTGCTGCAAGCCACTTCCTCATGTCCGGCGATCAGCCTGACGATATATCCCACCGACACGAACATGTAGCAGGCAGAGAGGAAGATGATGGGCCGCTCCGGGTACTTGAACCTCTCCATGTCTATGAGGAAAGTTGCCACAGTTGCAAAAGTTGAGATGAAGCAGAGAATGGACCACAATCCGATCCAGAACGCCGTGAAAGTCCGTTCCTCCTGGGTGAAGTAGGGGCTGTGGCACGGCATGGCGCAGTTGGTGATCTGTCCGGTCTTGACGCGGCTGTGCAGCGGGTGACCCTCCGCGGTGACGGGCACCATGGGCGCGCGGCAGAAGCAGCCCGTCTCGCAGGGAGACGCGGCAGGTTTGTGTTTTCCAGGGAAGCCTCGACCGTAGCCGCTCTTCTTCTTGTTGTACGGCTTCATTGGCCGGTTGGTCGGCTTGGCCAGCACGGGAGATGCGGTGGTGGTCTGGCTCCGGTTGTAGTCCATGCACAGAGTGTCCTGGTCGCCCTGCTCGGGCAGCAGGTCGCACCTCATCCGGTCCGGCCACGGGAAGCCGTACTGGCTCATGAGCGGCGAGCAGCCAGCCTTGGCCCGCTCACACACGCTCCTGCACGGCGGCAGCGGCTTCTTATAGTCTTCCAGACAGATCGGCGTGTACATGCTGCAGAGGAAGAAGCGCAGGTCCGGGGAGCACTTTATCTCCACCAGCGGCCAGAACTGGTGCACCTCCAGCCCGGCTTCGTCCTGGGTGTCGTGGTTGAACTGGTTGGGCATGTAGGTGTAGTTGTACCCGATTCCTTTGCACAGAGGGACGGATATCTCCTGGCACTGGAGCTCCTTGGCCGCCTTGCAGCGCGATGAGTGCAGGATGAGGACAAACAGGACGCACCAACCCGGGACGCGCACCTCCATCGTTGCCTTTTGTGCGCAATGAGTCCAGGACAAAACTGACAGAAAACTTGCGCTCTGTAAGGGAGTCCGGTTAACCCAGAAAGTCTGTCAAACTCATGCTAAATCTCAGGAAGTCAGTGTCACTTTTCAGTCCACATAAACCCAAAAGGAAAACGTTACTGTCGCGTAGTCCGGAGCTCCTGCCTGCCTCCTCGCTCTCCTTTGTGTCAGTGCTCGCCGTGTCTGTGCTTGCATGCTCTGTGGCTGACAGGCGGGCTGCATTTTATATGAGGAGAAAGAGGACACTCCCCCCGTAGGGACAGGAAAGGAGATCAAGTCAATCAGGAGTTCCTTCTGTAGGTGTTTGCTCAAAACGTTCACCTATGGAGGAAAAGGTTATGATCACTTTGTCCTTGTTTACGTTACGCAAAATGCTCTCGCTCTCTCTCTCTCTCTCTCTCTCTCTCTCTCTCTCTCTCTCTCTCTCTCTCTCTCTCTGTGTGTGTGTGTGTGTTTGTGTGTGTGTGGTGATTGTTTGGGAAGAGCGTTGTGGGTTACAATAGATACATTATGAAGGAATGCAGTTAGGCATCCCAATTGTTCGTGGTGAACTAACAGGTCAACTGATGGAGCTTTTTAGGTCAACAGAAGCAACAATGAGGACAGCAGAGCAGCACTGATGTGTATTAAACAAAACGAGACAAGCGCTGCTGACATATGAAGGCAGTTCACATCTCAAACACACAAAACAACCAGCATTACAAACAAAATGTGTATTTCTTAATTGTCCAAGGTGTCCAGACTCTTGCAAAAAAATAAAAAATCTGTACAGATATTTACAAGAAAAAAATAACTTGTACTTTTTCTTTCATCTGTTGTACATATTTAGATGTTAAATTTCCTTATTGAGAGCAAAGCAAAGTCTAAAGCCAAATTCCAAAGTCGATTCTGATCATGTATTTATTTAGTTGTCATAAATGTATATTAGTTACTGAACTTAGTTTGGGACCAAAATATAACACAAGTGTTTATTAACTAAGAGTCTGCAAATATTCATGGAAAATCTTCAATAGTTGACAATAAATGTCACTATTCCTGAAAAAAAAAAACTTCTTCAAAATGTACAAAGCCAATCAGTGAACTCCCCCATCGAAAGACTATAATGATATATTTTTTTTTAGAAGATTCCTGCAATCAAAATACAATAATTTAATCATTGAGTTTTTTCACATTCCAACTTCAATAGATTTGAATAAATTTTATCACTTGTGGAGGGAAAATGATACGTTTTTTTTAAATTTTATTTAGATTTTATGTTTAAATTTGACAAAATTAGCCCTCTTTGCTATGACACTGCTAAATAAAATCCAATGCAGCCAACTGCTTTCAATAGAGTTCACCTGTGTCTCATTTAATCCCAGTATGAATCCAGCTGTTCTGTGAAACCTTCTGAGATTTGTTACAGAACATTAGTGAACAAACAGCATCATGAAACCCAAGGAACACAGCAGACAGGGTGGCTTAATGCTGGGCTATAAAACAATGTCCTAAGGTCTAAACATCTCATAAAACCGCAAAACTAAAACCATGAACACCAATAAACCTGACAGATCAGGCAGTAAAAGCGTTCATCAGAGGAGCAGTGGTAAGTCTTAACTTGGTGGTGTAAAATACGAAAACGTTGTGGGAATTTGCAGATATTTTATTGTGAATCTCCCAGCGGAGGGTGTGATTTTGTTCATTGTTTAAAAGCAGCTGGACTAACCAACCCCTTTGCCTTTCGCCAACCAGCAAACATTTGCAAGCTAATTTTTTATGCAGCCACCAACCCCCTCAAGCTTTAATTTGCCGATAAGTTTGACAGAAGCCAATTTATTCATCGTCTGTCAGTAAGTGGTTTTGAAAACCGCAAGGGAACAATGATGCTGTCCGTCACTCGCCCTCCAGGGGAGGCAGAGACTTCCTGCCTCCTTTGGATGCCTGACAATCTGAAAATGTACATGTAGCCTTGGAGTTGGATGTATGTGTGAAAGAATGAGACAATGTGTCTACATGCTCATGTGTATGGCTGCTTGTCAGAAGCTGGAATAAACAGAGAATGTGTGAGTGTGAGGATGTGTGTGTGTGTGAAGCGAGGTTACTACGGGCTTGTTAGCCCACAGCAGGGGGTCGACTTGCTCTAAAGAGAGGGGGGGTGTTTGTCTTAATGCCGCTGCCAACGTTTTACTCAGTGCATGCTGGGTCGGCGATTACCACGTCACACCAACAGCCTAACAAACAGAACTCTGTGTGTGTGCGTGTGTGTAAACAGTTTCAGAGCTCAGCCCAAAAGAAATAAGCTAACATAGGCAGATAGAGCATTGTGATTGCACTAATTAAAGTCATTCACACTTATTATTGGATTTAACAGCTTCAAATGGAGCTGAGACAGTTTGGTAGACAGGCAGAATGTTTCCAATCCACAGGTTTTATCAGAACTAATTAGCCCCAAACTCCAGCGTTTGTAGAAAGGTGCATGTTTTAGCTCGGTTTGGCGTCTCATACAGGTGATGAAAAAAGACAAATTCAAGATTCAAGATAACCTCTTGACTTTCAAAAATGTCACTCTTCCTATGATGGATATTTGTGAAAAAGTTTTGGTCAGAAATGAAAAACCTTCAATCTTTATGAAAGATGGATGGGGAAATATCTTGTGAATTTGTGCAGATTTTTGGAGCTTATCGACCAATGCCAAGAAATGGATGTAGCGTGATGGACTGTTAACTTTTCCAGACCACCCACTATGGAAATATCAACTAAAAAGAACAGGAAATTATGCAGTTTACACTAAAAAATGGCTTAAATGGGACAGAGGACTCCAGAAAATTGAGTCTGGGAAAAGTATGAATCAAAAGTTTGGAAGTACTCTGCAAGATATCAGCAAAACGGACCGTTGGCTTCCTCAAGCCTGGCCTTAAAAATGTGACGATTAAATCTCTCAACGGAAGACAGACGTCGTACATGATTTCATTCATGTCTGATGTAGATTACA
Source organism: Brachyrhaphis roseni (assembly GCA_903066815.1). NCBI lineage: Eukaryota > Metazoa > Chordata > Actinopteri > Cyprinodontiformes > Poeciliidae > Brachyrhaphis > Brachyrhaphis roseni. The sequence goes on from CAEFZY010057529.1 coordinate 19,203, forward strand.
GTAGTGAGTGGGGATTCAGTGTAAACATATGGGGTTTAATATGATTTCAATATATAGAAAAAGTGACAATTTAGTATCTCAGACAGTTTTTACAACAAAAAGCTGAAAGACAGAAACTTTTTAAAAGAGTAGTGCAGTTTCAGTCCTTCCAACTGGTACTGGAACTAGAAATGCAAACAGAGCTTTCCAGGCTTTTAGTTTGCAGCTGTTGGTTCAAGAAGCTGAGCCAACTTCCTTCCCGATCCTGATCGGCATTCCTCATCACCCTCTCAAACTTTCATTAAGCTGCATCCGTCGAAGCTCAGCTCACGTAAACATTACAATCTGAATCCATGTGGATTCTCTTCTTGCATGAGTAGTCATGAGAGGATCATGAGAAAAAGCTCTGCCAGTGGGATGAAGACGTGGTAAGATATTGTTGTTGTACCAACCTTCCAGACCTCTCAGGTCTTTTGGTTCTGGTCTGCTCTGCATCCAGAACCAGAACCAAACATGAAGAAGCAGCAATCAGCTTTTATGCACCACAAATCTGGAAGAAACTTCCAGGAAACTGCAGCTGAAACTCCCGAGTTACTTTTGATTCACAATAACTGGAACATTAATCAACATTTTGATTATGGCATTTGACAAAAGTAATATTTATTTCTTGTTTCATCATTGATGGTCGCATGATATTTCTTTTGCACACTGAACTGCTTTGTTGCTGAAACGTGCTTTACAAATAAACTTGACTTAAAATAAGCAAAAAAACCCCAACAAAAAACAAAACAAAACAGATAAAGTGTACTAAAAGTTTGACATGGATGCCGTTGCTTGATGAGGGAGGGCAGTTTAAGAAAAACAGCAATGACAATGTCTGGTTTGAGTTTTTAGAATTACAACTCTTCAGAGCATAAATAGCTTTCAAACCAGTTTATCTGGAGATGTTTACATCAGTACACGCAGAAATGATTTGTGTCAAATGCATCTTTTACTCCTGCTGAGTCATAAGATTCAGGTGAAAGTCATAAGAAGCAGGTGAACCGCCTCCCATCATGGCCGGCTCAGAATGAGCATCAGTTACACCAATCGCTGTCTGTCGGACTGGAACCCGTATTGATTAACAAGCCTGATAGACTCGGTGGCCCCAGCCACCAACTGCCGACTACGCCTCCTGCCTTCTGTGTGCGGCGGGGACGGTGGGTTTAGGGTTACGCGCTGGCCCCCTGCATACCAAATTTAAAAGGGTGGAAATGGAATTACTGCATCTGCTCAGAAGTCGATTTCTGCATTCTGCAGGCTGGCCGACCCGCTCCACCATACAAGCTCTGCTCTCCTGCTTTCCCACCCGATCTTTCTCCAGATTCTCCCAGGGCTCTCAGTGTTCCTGATGCCAAAGGGGGAAAAAAGTGGGTGTGTGGGGGTGTTTCTTACAGAGTCACTGAGGCATGCTGTGAAACTCTGAAATGTTTTTCTTTGTATCCTTCTCATGGAAAGTTTGGCCGTCTCACAAACTCACAGCCATTGTTTCTCTGATAATGTGCTAATATTTCTAATGATTAATATTCATTAATGCTGACTTTTGCGACTATTGTGGGTCGAGGCTTTGTGAGTCTAAAGTAGTCTTTGCAGAATGCAATAATAGTTTTAGAAGAACAGATTTGTAGAAAGTCTATAATAACATTTTAGGTTAAAAACTACCTGAAAAGCTGAAAATCATCTGGAATCAACTGAAAGATTCTGATTTGTTTACAGGACACAAATACATGTTGTCACCGTTACAAAAAATATTGGCCAAAGTCGTTTCTTGACAAAAGTTTTTTTTCTTTTGTGTTTTTTTGGCAAGCGATGACTTAGGCCATTATTTTAGGAAAGTGATGATGTTATACTTTGAGAAACATTTCAAAGTGGAGGCATGTGTTTTTACTGTAGGGTGAAAAACCTCGTTTGGTAACTTTAATGACCTCCCCAAACCTCTTCTGAAGATTTTGAGGCCTAAATAAGTTTAATATTTTCTTTGGTTTGCTGCTGATCCAGTACCTGCTGTGCTGTTTGACCCGGGATGTTTCCAGACATCCTGGGTCTGCAGCAAAGCCAGATTGTTGCATGTGGTTAAAAGTTAAAGAGGTGGACTTCATTTACTAGCTAGGTGACTTCTGAAGGCAATTGGGGTCTGAATATGAATGCAAAACACTAGTGTTCATATTCTATCCATAAAATTGAAATTACCAAAATAAATGCTCTTATGGAAATAGAGCAATTTCAAAAAATGTCACGTTTTTCGGTAAAAAGTTCTTGCACTAGGATGAGGTAATTTTTTCACCGTATACATAGATGTATTTTGCAAAACAGCAACGTAAAAACTTTTTTCTCATCACGAGTCACATGATCAGCAGCCGGCTGTTACTACTGGTGAAAACAACCAAGATGATGACAGAAAGTGGAGGATTGTTTTTTTCAGCCAATGTGCAGCTGGCTCCACCAGAGCCCTTACAGCATCACTCAGTTCATAAAAAGTTTTGTCCAATGTGTTCGACCTCGTCAGTAAAATCAACTATTTCTATTTCCCCAAAAAGCAGCACGTAGTAGGCGGGGCTTGTCACTCCAATGCCTGAATAAGACACTGATCAATTAAATATATAATTCAGCACTGTGACTGAATTATATATTTAATGTAACTGTTCACATCCCTTGCTGCCATGATTTCTAGCAACTTACCATGTGAACAATCTTATTTATGCATGATCTTAATTCCATTTCTTATTTAAGGGAAACATTGCTATTGGGAAATTGTGTTCTCTTTTTTTTTTAATTAGCAGAATTTAGACAAAGATTGTGAAAGCACAAACACTGTTTTATGTTCTTTCATTTGTGAAAATGTTTTTTTTTTTAAATGTAGCCTACCTTTATCCTTTTTCTTAGGAATAATGCTTTGAAGTAACGTGTTCATCCATCACAAGTAATCACATTAAAGTACAATGAAGTTTGTTGAGGCAGTTTGTCTTCAAACCTTTTCAAGGTACCTTACAAAGTGAGTTAGTTGTTAAAGATTTCTTTGACCTTTCTGAACCAGCTAATGAAAGAGAATTTGTTGATGACACTTCTGTCTCGTACAGTTTGTTGTCTTTTTAACTTCTTAGTAAATCATAGAGGAGTGGAAGTCTCTAATTATCCAGCCATGACCGGCGGACATTTGAGTTCCTGCTCCCTTCTGCTGCTCCTGGCCAGTGATGGATGGATGATTTCTTCCTTCCTACCACAGGTTAGATTCCTCGGCATGCCTCTCTCCGGCATGTTTACTTAAAAGGCAGGCTACAAATCAGCCTGAGGTGGGTTGTTAGGCTTTAAGCAGTCACCCTTAACACACGCACGCGCACCCCCCCCCCACACACACACACTCTCTGCTCATGTCCCTGCACCGACAGTGTGTGTATTGTGTTGGCTCACCTTCCCTCCGTTCATTAACCAGAGCAAACACTGACACAAATCCCTCCCATCCAATCAGTCTACCGCCGGGCAAGGCCCTGACAGCTCGGTCTGTGTTAACCAACCCCTGAAACCAAACACACACACTGATAGTAAGTTAACAGATAAACACTAGGAGGTGTAAAACTAAAAATTGGCTTAAAAACACAAAGGATCCCAAACACAAACAGTCAGCTTAGCAAGTTTTTGCTTTGTCCTCTTGCTTCATTTTACTGTGTGACTGTTTGAAATCCAGAAAAAAATGCTGAGAAAAATTCAGTTCATATCAGAGACTTTATATTTTAACATGAAAAACAATAAAATCATGACTTATTAATCAAAACTTCCCAGTAAGTCTGATTGGCCTTAAACAGTAAAATAGACATGGAAAAATCTTCAGCTGCAGTCACGTAAAAAAGTCTGGACACAAAAAGATTCATGTTTTTATTAAGAAATGTTTGACAAATGAATGTCTAGTCTAATATTTAATCCATCACACTAAAACAAATTGCCTTATTTTATTTATTAATTAAAAGTTAGAACATCTTATCCCTAACCTGCTGCTGTGATTGTTTCATGATCTGCTGTTTTATACTGAAATGTCTAAAGACAAAAGTCAGATTAAAATCAGTTTATTTGCAGGGCACTTCAACTCATGTTCATACGGTTCAATGATAATTCAGATCTACACATTAAGATGTAGAAATACATTTGGAAACACATTGTAAGAACAATTCCTGGACATTAAAGTCAACAGGAAAAGTTATTTATTTTTGATTTTTCTCTTTGGAGGTTTAGCGCAATGAAGCAAGACAGACTTTGAGTTAATTCATCCATACGTATCTTCATACATCTGTTTCACACCCAAATATTTCCATTTCACCTCAACATTCTTCTATTTTGTATCTGCAAACAAATAATTTCATATCCTGATACCTAACAAGCATAAATCTACATTCTGGTATTTTTGATAGATGGAGATAAGTTGTGATAAAAATACAAAGCTCTAACTCATATTAAATGTATATTTTTTATCTGAAGATTTGATTTTACATCCAACTTCCATTAACTGTGATTGTAATCTCTATTTGACCAGTTGACTTTGAAGAATTAAGACAAATGTTGACCTCTGATAAAACCAAAATGTCTGAGTGACTTCCTGCTGGTAGACATCACCAACTGGCATCACTTAATCTCAATTCATCATAGTGAAATATGATTAGATTATATAAAATACTTAAAAACAAAGTGTTGCAAATTGGGAACAAAACAATCCTAAGGTAGGCACAAGTTGACGCATAATCAAACCTAAATGTCCCATTGCACACGGCTTCTTTTTGCACCTGAAAGTCCAGGTTTGAAAATACAAACTGTAAAATAATTTAATCTGTTACAAGAAGAAAATAGACAAAACATTTTGAGCAGAGACGTTTTGTGAGTTTTACTCAATGTAACCCAAAGATTATGCATAAATGTAACGAATTTGTTCTCATGCACAATGTTGTATCTACTTTTTATTTACTCCGGTTAGCAGTCATCTAAACAAAATAGCAACAATCAGCATTCTTTTCCCAGTTTAATTTTGTTACATGTAATAAAACCTGCATGAGGTCATTTCTGCAGACAGAGACATTTGGAAAAGATAGAAAAACAAAATTCAAACAGAAGAAGATCAGTTATTGCTCACCTTTGTGTTCAGTTAAAAGAAGAAAATCTTACATGAAATGTTTTTGAGAAACTAATCAGAAAACTTAATGAGAACAAAAAAAAATCTCAGTTGTTTGTGTGAAACCACAACCTTTGTCCCCTCCTTGTTATGGTGCAACTAAAGGTAATGAAGCAATAAACTCTGAGTCAGATGCAGAGGTTACATTGTAGCGTTTTACTCCCTGGGATGTTTTTCACAAGTTTCAGTCTGTCTCTTGCACGTCTGACTCCCGGTTAGAGGAGGTTTGGTTTAGTTTTAAAACCTTGGACTGCAATAAACAGCTTTCATGATCGACATGTCATGGATGGAAACTCGGAAAGCGACAGTGATTGTCTGTGAATTTCACTGTTTTTATGCAAAGACAATTCCTGTTCTATTCCTGACTGTAAAAAACTGACAGAATAAACTATTGTCAGTGTCCTGCTGGAACACCCAGTAAAAAGTTTGAGATACCCCTCCTACATCGTTTTCCTGCCCAGAGCAGTTAGGGGAAGCAGGTGAGGTCATCGTGACAAATAAAATACTAAAAATGATAAGAGAAAATCAGTTTCTCCACTTGACTGTTTTATAAATCTGTCTTTTATATGATTTCAACATTTTAATGCTGGATTTGTGCTATAAAACTAATTTAAAAGATTTTAAAACAACAATATTTTTAGATTATGATCAAAATTAAAATATAAGGGGCCTGTTCTTAATTGACTGCTCCAAACATTCATCTTCACATTGCAGCCAAACCAAAATCTTCCTCTCATCTGACCTGGAAACATTTCTCCTGAAGGTGTTTGACCTGATCATGTAGCAAGCTGAAAACTGAACACCACTTAATCAGAGGTTTGCACATATGTCACGGATTTCAAAACCAAAGTTATTTGGGAAAAGGGCAACAGGTGGCTTCTGAAAGCAATTCTGACCATTTTTATTTATTTTTTTTAATACATTATTTCTAGCAACAATACGGACAAAATAATAACTGATCATTTCTTACAGTTTAGAAGTAAACAAAAGTTACGTCCCACAAATAATTTATGGGAAGATCTAAAAATGACCAAAGCAATCACAACATTTACAAATATAATTACTTACAGATTTAACTTCCAAAGTAGCTTAAAGTAAAAACTGAATTGATAGAACTTTTGATTTACAAGAATCCAACATAAATAGCTGTAAAAACACATATACCTGAGTCTGTTTGCTAACATAAAAGTTCACACATTAAAATAAGATGCAGTGTCTCTTTTCTCTTTTTAAATAACTGGTTTGTTTGATAGTTTTCTTTTAATTCTTTCTTCTGGCAGAAGTTTTATGCTCTACAGCTGCAGGAAATATTTGCTCTCAGCATGAAAACAAACATCTGGGATTTTCTTTACTAGAGTGACATACATATATATATAAGTTAGAATGACAATTTTGGAAACCAGAGCCTCAGTAAAGGGTGAGACAGTAAATTAATAATTTATAAATATTTATGGCCAAATTTTGTTTCTTCCTTCTACCACCTTGCAATCCCTTCGTATGGTGGTTTATATGCAGTATGCATGTTAGCTGGTCTGTTATTTAAAGGCCTCCTAAACTGGGACTTGTTCCTGTGGTGTCAGTAAGACTCCTGGGCGACAGTGGCCTGTTCTTAATTAGCGACTGGAAACAGGCATTGGCGTGTTTATAATTACGGGCTTTCTTCGGTGACGATGACGTCTTCTTAGAGGTAAACACGGTCACTCGCCTGGCTCTGGCCCTGCACAGAGCTGAGGATTCATAAAGAGGTTCGCAGCTCTGTTCGCTCTGAGGCGCTGGCCGTGTTTTACGAGCGGCTCGCAGCTCAGAGGGAGCCTGTCAGCGAGGCAGAAACGGTGACAGGGTGAGAAATGTAACCGTGCTGAACTGAAAGCCATTAGTGTTCCATTAGTGCTCGGCCTTTAGGAGTGAGCAGTGGAAACGAGAGGTGACAGCAGCTATTTTAAACAAATCAACTCTGTAACCGATTGTGCAGTATGTAATTATCCAAATAAAAGCTGTTTTTTGAGTAGTTAAAAGGCTTTAAATTAATAATGTGTCTCTCTTAACACTTAGAGCGCGGTGATTTCTGCAACCCCCAACCTGCCCCCTGTTTTAGCTTTAATAAACTATAACCCCATTACTCTGATTAATAATGATGGACAAATCTGAATGGACCAAGTCATTTTGGTAGCTCTCAATTTGATGGAATAAATATAGCAATTCAGTCCACTTAGCCCAAAAATGCCAAAACGTATCAGTTTTTGAAAACCATGTTAAACATCTAAACCTCATATGTCTAAAAGTTACAGTTCTTAGCAACATATTTTACATTTTACAGTCAGAAATGATCCTTCTCTATCTGAACATGGATCAAACTTTTCCAGCTCTGCCTCTCATTTGTAAGCAGCCATTTCTCTCATGAATCATGTTTCACCTGAAGTCCTGGATTTGACCCAATCGGAAGCAGCATGGAGCAGGGGATGAATTAGCAGCAATAGCATCATGTGGTATGGATTCAATCGATTGCGGTGATCAGAGATTACACATACGTTTTGCATCATGTCAGTTTGACAAAGTGGGTGGCAGTGCTAGCAGACTAATGAATGCTGCAACTTTAAGAAGTAATTCTACATGTTTCCCATCCTATTAACGCTGATTGTGTTTGGTCTGATTCAAATAAGTTACTTCATTCTGCCCTAATGCGCATAAACCACTTTTTTAAAGATTCTTCAGGAACTTTTTTTCCTGCATTCATAAGTCTGTTTTATACAACAGTGAAAGGCCATTGCAGGTAGAAAAAAATGGAAGGATACATTTCCACCAAAAACACTCAGAAATTTTTAGATTCATCTCAGAAATTTGCTAGAAAAAACGTGGACATTTGAGTTTCAAAAGTCACAAATTTGCAAGAAAAAGGAATTACCAAGTTTCCATGACGATCATTAAAGCCTTAAAAATTTTAATAAACTTTTGATGGACTCAGAAAACTAGAAATGAATAACCATTGGGGATTTTGCAGGATTACCATCCAAGCAATTTTTAGTGTGAGATCATAATGATGCACTACAAGATTTACCAAATTTCTAATTTTATGAAAGCGATAACTGCTGCGAGAAATTTATCTGAGCATCTTACCTTTGTACATTTTCACTTGGTTATTGAGTCTTTTACATTCTGGAGAACCGGTTTCCCTGAAACATTAAAGCCAACAGTGTAAATGTCAGAAACAGAGGTGAGTCGTACAGCATCACCGTGTCGGCTGGGTCATGCCCTCCACTTCTCAGGCCGGCTGGAATTTGGCAGGTTTCCCCTCATCCTTGCAGAGCCCAGCTTGTCCTTTCTTCTTCTTCTTCTTCTTCTTCCTTTTCTTTATGTTGCTACACAACCTGTCAGATTGGAATACCTGAAGCAGTGAAGCTGGAAAAGCCATTTGAGATGGCTATCAGATGAGGTGCAGTTTCTTATTCTGACTGCTTGCCTTTTTCACCTGGCGGGTAAATTAGAATCGTTTTACTCATTTAGTAAAAATGTGACAAATATCCACTTTTCCACAGACAGGTTAATAAACACTCTGGAAAACATCCCACGCATGCAGACACACATCTGCACATCTGTCCAAACTGTCAGCCAAGCAGGTACACACTGTTTCTCTTACATTTACACTGTACACAAATGTTCTGGCACAATATTTACTCATGTGAACCCGTTAAGCAGAACCTTCCACTGCATTAAGTCAAACCTTGTGTGTGGGCATAAACTATATCTGTGTATTTGAATGCATAAATGACAAAATAAAATCTACAATTTGCTACTCCAAAATTGGAGTTTTGTGACTCTGTTTTCTGTTTTCAGAAAAAAAGTGTGTTGGCTGCTGCCAGTGTGTTTTTTCCATGCATGTATTTATACCTGGAGGCTTGACAGATTCCACAGGAAGGTGAAGAGTCAACTTTGACCCAGAGAGAACCTGGCAGAGGCCCCCACCTGGTCTGTCAACCCAACTGTTCCCACTGTAAGTCGTTTCCACCTCAGAGATGCAACTATGTGGGCCACATAAAAATGACCTTCATTAAAACAGTTGTTTGCTTAAATATATTTTCATCAATTAAATCAAATCAGTTTAAATCTGTATTGCATCAATGTGAAAATATGTTCAAAATTGTTTAATTTTAATATGTTCTCATCTAAAGCAGAGAAAGATGTTTATTAATATTTTAACAGTTTGATAATGAGTTTTATTAAAACATTCTGGCACAACCGAATCTTTGAGACAAAATGAAAATGACTGTTGATTTAACTCCGCCATGAGCAATTGTCAGACTGCAGTCCCCTGTTAACATACTGATTACTCAAAATTACTCCATACAACTCCAATAAAAATCTTTTTAACACTCTATCCTAAATAATCATGGAAAGTTTCCAATGGTTTACATTCTGGAGGCTTTGTTTTGTCCCCACAAGATGAGTAATACATGCACACTCAAACACACGTGTGCACCCACATAAGGTCACAGTAAACTGAGAGCGACCTCACCCGTTCCAGCCCGACAGAAAGAGTTATTGGGGTAAATGTGGCTCTGCGTGGGAGTGGGCAGGGAGGAGTAAATCAGGTGGTGCAAAGAGCAAAAGGTGGGCGGGAAAAGGTCAGCATGCAAACAACGAAACACAAAGTTTATGTGATGAAGTGGAAACCTGCTCACACTGTGTGGCACAGCAGCATAAAAAAAACTCAAAATCTGTGCAGGGAAGCAATTTGACAAACTCACTAATTTAGAACATAATTTAGCATAATGTGTGTTTTTAGTAACTCCCTGCAAACATTAATCTGTCACACAGCGGGTGTTTAAGCTGGTGCCACAGGCTGACAGTACAGGACTGTTACACAGGTGAGAATGAACAATGTTTTTGTTACAACTTCGTTATCTTTCAAAGAGCACTATATCTTCTGAATGGCATTCCAGAGGCCCCTGGAAGTCCACCCCTTGACAAACTCCAACGATGTCACTCAGCAATGATAAAGCACGCGCCGCTGCGTAATTAACCTCGTCTCACCTCAAATAAGTCCAACAACAGGTGCATTTAGCACGGCGGCGGACAGAGACTGCAGCTGCAAGAGACCTCATTTGGGAGATAGCGCTGTCAAAGGCTAACCGACTCAAGGAGAAATGTTGGTGGACGTTCAGACGCCTATTAAAATGTCAATTTGTGTGGCTGTCTAATGACATTTAGTCTGCAAATGAGGGCTGTAGCATTACCCGGCTTGCAGCAAAAATTCACCATAAGCCTTAAACAAAGTAATTTATTTTGCCTTTCAAGATAACGCAATTTGTGCAACAGAAATTAATTAAAATATCACATTTGAAAGGAGGACAAATGAGATTTTAAGCCTCTTCTGCAGTTTTACACAAAACCAAGGACTGAGAAATTTTCTGCTTGCTGCAAGTCGCACATTTGGCCCCCTGAACTCGACTGCGAAGGTCACAGACGTTGACACAGGGAGACACTCCTCTCTTTTCTGTCCGAGAACCTTGAGCACTCATAGCACAGACGCTCCAGATTTAGAGACACAGCCCTAAATACATAAAGCCTTTTATGCCATACGGCGCACAAACGTCTCATCCTGCCCAGACAACAACCCACTAATCTCTGCAACCTGAAGGTAACTGTTTAGTTACTGTGGTAACGTCCTGTGTTGTGGTGCCTCATGGAAGGAGCAACATAAAGTCCACAGGATTTAAATTAGTGTTTATGTTGCAGGAAATGGATAAATACTGTTTTACATGCATAGTTAAAGAGATGTGGTCGTAGTTTTGTTGGCTCCACATGGGTGACGGATACAGTAGAAAACATATGGAAGACAAACGGCTTTGTGTATTTTCTTTTAGTCTGCTACAAAATAAAAGATGCATATTTTTTCCACTGACCCAGATCATTGTGGTTTACAGTATAAAACTTTAAAATTTGGCTTTTCTGAAGTTTTACGCTTCCCGAAGAGCAGTAAACTGTAAAAAAAAAAAAAAAAAACATCTGAAAGATGAACTTGTTTGCTTGAGTTGTTTCTTATTTCCTTCTGATCCATTTACTTAAAAAGACTTTTAGAAACCTCCACATAATCATTTGTCAGTAATTATGTTTAAGTAAACATGTTTTTGTTCTATAATCATATTAAACCTCATGCGGGCACCAACATTCACAATCACATTGTGTATTAATGATTTTAGGGAGCATGAACCAATACGGTGAATTTAGCCCTTTAGAATAACATTAACATTTCTAAATGGATAAAGTTATTTATATTTTTAGCTTCTTTGCTATGATGTAATACCTACATGTCGTCATCTTTTTCTTTTTAACGAATCAACATTAATTTGTGGAGTTATAATTACCTTCATTCTATAATGAGTTACTGTTAGTTGCAACTTCAGGATTGAGGACCCAGATATTTTTTTAATTTCCCTGAAGGACCAAGTTCAACAGAACATATGTATCTTTTAATAACTTGTATTAAGGTCCTAAAATTAAAAAAAACAAACAATCAAATTGAATTTCATATAGTCAGTGGATTCTTCACTACAGTTGTCTGTCTCTCCACAGATGTAGTTGTTGCACCAGTTTAATACAAAATGCCAAATGATGTTGCAGCTAAAATCAAGCTGATGGGGCAGAAACAGTCAGCTATAACTTAAAATTAAATGTTCATTTTTGTTCCAAATTTTAGAGAACTTTTAATATAAGTATTGAAAGAACCTAGATAAAGTAAATTAATTTATAAAACTTGGTATCTCACTTTAAAATATGCAATCAATCTAACATTTTGTGGATTTGTAGGTAACAAAGCGCTTACAGCAGATAGAAGTATATTGGAATGAAAATATTTTAGCAAAAATGACCAAATTAGGAAATAAACACATTGTGAGAACCAGAAACAATGTGCCAGTTGGAAATAGCAAAGGAACCACAGCAGAGAAAATAGAAATAAAGTCTAAAAACATTGGGGATCTAATGTGGCATTCAGGTTGGTAAGTACCCTCAGGGGTCACTTGATCAGCAGCTGAACAGTTTTCTTCAGCAGTTTATGGAACATGGGGAGGAGATTCAAAGTGCAGACTGGGAGACTTCCTTTGGTCTCCCAGCAACCAGCACAGCTGACCATGGGTGCAGTTTGGAGCTGTGCCTTCTTCTCAGCTCTACAGTGCATACTGCCTCCAGTGTGTAATGGACTTCAGGCAAGTGCAAACCAATGGTTTTATTAGATGTAACAAAAAGATCAGCCAAGAGGGAGTTAGCATTAAAACCCAGTAAAACAAGCTGTTCAGAACGAGCAAGACAGGACAGCATTAAAAGAATCCATCAGCAAATGTTGAAAATTATAAATGACCATGAAGCCAAAAGTTTATATGAAAAGTGAAATAAAAAGTAAAACAAACGTAACCTCTAGAATTGGATCTAAAGTCTAACATTGCAGCTATGCTAACTGTTAGCTCTCTCAAGTGTTTTGGAATTAAAAGCATAACTACATGCTGCTGTCGTTAGCATCTTCACACTAATCCTCTGGGCTACCTGCCGCGGCTCTGCAGAGGAGCTGGGGGTGTCGGGTTTCACCGGCGGGTCTTTTGACCGGGCTCACAGGGGATGAGGGGAGATTCTGAACGCTGCACAGGCACTTATGAAGGACGCACATTGTTGCTAGCCCTGGGGAGAAAACTGAGCAGGTTGGCAACAGAGGCGGAATTTCCTACTGCGATGTTATCTCACACAAGACATTTAGCTTCAGCCAAATGATGGAGGGGGGAAGCAAGAGAAAAGAGGGAGAAAGTGAAGGAATAACAATAACCGAGGGATGCAGAAGAAAGGTGAAGCGTTTGGGGTGATGGGGAGAAAGAATGAGCAAATCACAGCTGAGGAAAGTTTTCTAACTTTGCTACTTAGGTTTAAGAGTCTTCTTCAACACGTTTGCCGCTCTGCAGGATGGCAGGAAATGACCAGACTTATTTGGATCTGAAAATAACCCGCGCAATGGGACAAGTTGAGTCAGATCTGCAAGATCAGAAATGAGCAGAGAGAATGGAAACTACAAATCTGACTGTACAACACTAAATCCTCTAAATCCCACAGTTCCTCAAAGGCTGACAGACGAGACATTGTAAGTCATGAGGTGGAAAATTATTATCAACAATATAGTTGCCAAATATACCAACATAGGACCAAATGAAAAATATTTGCAAAGAAAGGTAATACATGATTAGGTGTAAAACTTTTGGTGCTGTGACACTTTTTCCGCCTGCCAGGTGTGGCTCAGCATGCAGAGCAGGTTGTTTGTTAATTGCAGGGTTGGTGCTTTGAATAACCTGCTGCTTCTATTCAAATGACACCAAATCCCAGGTTTCTCCTAATGGCTTCAATGGCATACTGCACAATGGTGGTGCCAGTGTGTGTGTGTGAGAGACAGAATGAGAGAGAGCATTTGTGTTTGAGGTAGCAGGAGTGAAAACTGTAGAAACTAGCTGCGTTTCCATTGACCATGTAATTGTGCAATTTGACGTTTCGAAAATCAAAAAAACACCAATTGCAAACAAACACTTGTTTTTGGTAGAAAGTTTTGGTGACGGATGATGTCAGTTTTCAGATGAAATTGATTTATTTTGCAATGATGGCATGTGATGATGGCGCGATGTGTGTTTTTAAATGACTTATTGTGCGAACAAACTTATTCACGTGTGATTTTAATTGTGTTTCTTCTTTAATGGAGCACCGCAATTGTGAAATAGTTTTTTCCGAGCAGAATATTGACAAAGTTTTGCGCACATTTGTGATGGAGACATAGCTATAGACACAAATACAGTTAAAACTTGATATTTACATATCATACATAAATATTCTCTCACTCTCTGAAGTTGAATCAGATCATAAATCTATTGTTTTAAGTCAATTAGAATTACCAAAATTATTTCTATCTGCTAAATACCAGAAAACTGAGAACATTATTTATAGATGTTTTTGCAACTCTATATTGTGATTTCTTCAAATATTTCCTATCGAGGGTCAATGATTATCCATCAGGAAAGCAGCATTAGTGCTGTGGCCAGGAAGGAAAAAAAAGCTACACTACGACGAAATGAAGGAGTCAAGGAGACGGAAGAGACGACCTTTGATCCTGCAATTACAGAGAAATGGTGCAATATTCCTAAGACCTTTGTTCAAAAGATTTCATCATTTAATCCTTGTAGGTGAACAAACAACTTCAGTGCAGAACAAAACATTTAAACTACATGTTCAGTCATATGTTTCTTTACTTAAAGTAAAAAATGTTAATAGTTTAGCAAAATTCACTGACTTTTTATGTTATTGGGCAGAAGTGGACAGCACAATATTAAAATACAACAATAACAAAACAAAACAGGAGGAAATATAAAAGAAATGAAAATAAAAAACATATTTTCAGCATTTTAAAAGATATTTTTTTAAAAGGACTGCAGACAAAATGCAATAAAAATTCCTCAAGATTCAAGTTTTATCTCTTATCTCCCTGATTGGGCAGAATGACAATATCATTATGATGACTTGTTTTTTATGACAGGGAACACTTGTTAGATTGGTAACTGTTTAACACGTTTTGAGAAGGCAAGAAGCTAATAACTGACCAGAAGACAAGAGGTTTATGGAGTCTAAATGCTGGGTAATGAGTACAAAACAGTTTTAACGCAAGCAACAATTTACTTTGATTGTACCTTTAAATACGGAGAAAAGTTAGAAATTGAGTCATCAACCTTTAAGATAAGCTGAGAATCATTTGCAAATTCCTCTGTTAACCACTCAGTTTTTCCACTGTGAATTTTTTTATTTTGCTTTTGGATTCCTTGGACTGGTTGAAGTTGTGAAGACACATGAGAGACATGTGACAAGACCACCTGCCTAGCCTCTTGCTTTTTTAAATAGATAATAAAGCCTGATTTCCAAGCAGGACAGTGTTTACTGTTGTCACATGGCAACAAGGCCCTCATGAAATTTAACAGGCAGTACTTACGTCTCTTCATATTTTACTTTTACAGTCAGATTGTGATTCACAAGCAAATGAATAAAGGAACTGTTTCAAATTTTGTTACATTGCAGCTAAAATCTTAGCAATTTCACAGGGAATTTAATTCAACTGACCTACAGAACCGTAAAGTGGAAAGGAAATTATTTTTTATGCATCCACAAATGACAAAAATACGGCATATATTGTATTCTGTCCCCTCCTTACTGCAATTCCAGCTGCACCTCCACAGATGGAAATTTTTGCTTCTTCTCCTTAACTGTCTCCTCCACACCATGATGCTGCCACCACCATGTTTTGCAGAGGAAACAATATGCAGTGATAGTTTTGCACGCAGGACAACAGAGGCACATTTTTGTTCACATCTGATCTTAATTCACTTTCTCTGCATGGCTGGCGGGAAAGTGTGAACAGTAAGTTTTATGTAATTGTTTCAAACTGTGAATTTCTTCCATTTTCTATAAAGGCAAGACTTGTGAAATGCATTTCTGTTTATCAGTTTGTCACTTAATCACATTATCTCTTTCTATTTGTTTCTTGTCTTTATTTGTGGGTTTATTATGAATCACATTCTTATTCTCATCTTGAGAGGTAGAAACTTTATTATTAGAAATCATAAATTAGACACAAGTGTACTTTCTGAAAGGCAACTAGATGAACTGGATTTTATTTAAGGGTTTTAGAGTAAAGGGGACTGGATCAAAGGCATAAAAAGCAGATAAAACAGGGAAAACCCAACAACAAAATGCACACAATAAAACAAGTTCTGCAGAAGTTAAAATAACACAAAAACATCTCATATTCTGACTATGAAAGGGGCAAAATCTCTAATTATAGTTCATAGCATATGAATTTGATGTCTTTTTAGTCAAAACGGAGTTGATTTAAAGGTAAGGTAAATCATTTACATGTAAGAATACGTTGAAATTTGAATCAAAACATAACATACAAGGTTAATGAGTCATCGCAGATGATTACTTACTCCACTTGACCTGAAATCCTTTCCTCCCATCAAATGTAGCCAATGACTGTGTCCTCCTGTGCAAACAGACACTTGTTTGTCACAAGTCTTAGTTAATGTTTTCCTGACATCGCAGCAGCAGAGGAACCAAAGGCTGAACAAGATAATGTTCTAGCTTACACTGATGGGGTCAAAGAGTGAAAACTGTGAAACACTCTCCGGGTGTGAAAGCAGTCATAAAATACTTGTGTGATTATCTGATATGACTTTCTTACTCAGTATGTTATTTTATCACACCTATGTTTTGTGTAGAGTTGAAACAGGTTTCAACAGGAAAGCAAACACTTGACACATGACTGCCCATGCTGTTTGATTGACAAATCTTATGGATGAGTGGAAAGAGTCAATGAGTTATTACAGGATTATACCGCATTAACTCTTTTATCAGTAATAGACTTCATGAAGCCAAATGTATCTGGAGCTGTTCTACCTTCTCATCCAGGCAGGATTGACAGGGAGTTGATGGCTGTTCTCCAGGCCCATCACAAGGCAAGACGGAGAAATACAAGCCATGCATGCACACACTCATGCCTAAGGACAATTCAGATTTACCCTGAAAGAACCCATACATGCACAGGAAGAGCATGCAAACTTCTTGCAGGAAGGCTCCTGGTTTGGATTTGAACCCTGAAGCTTTTTCCTGCAGGCAGAAACAGAAATACATTTCAGCAAATACTAAACATGCAAATAAATGTACCACAAAGGTGAGGTGAAGAAAATGACTGAGCTGTACTGTATGCATTAAACTGATGCATAAAAAAGTACCTGACTGGAGGTTTACATACATTAGAGCAGGATGTCCAACTACAGACACCTGAATCAAATAAATGAGAGAAAAATGCGTCTAAAAGTTGCAGGGCAGATGTTGAGGGTGAGGACCCAGAGTGTCTCCATGACTATGTGAATAAAAACAAATACATGACTCTAAAAGCCAAACTGGAAACCTAAATAAATGTTTTATTGTTTTTAGCCCCTCAGGAAATAAGACATTTCTTGGGGAATTCTTCCTGAAAGAATCTGTGTTTTCTGTTGCAGAGAAACAGAGATATCTTAGAAATGCACAAACCAGTATTAGCCAATAAAAGCAGCATTTAAAGACCTCTAATTGTTGGTTGGAAACAATGTCAAAATGTTATCCACAGTTTAGGTTGTTGGGTAGTTTCCAGTCAGCCAGTGTTTGCACAACACCTCCTATGACTGACGCATGTTTAAACTTTCTTCTTCTTCTTCTCATACTCCCTTCTCCGTTGAGATTTTGTACAGTGGAAGTTCAAGGACTTTTCTGAAACAAAAAAAATGTTTCATTTGTACTCAGTGGTAGACAGTAACCAACATGAACTTGTGACCAGCAACAGGCTCTGAAGAGAGGAATCCTGAAACCACAAGCAGAAAACCACCAAATAAAGCATTCAAGTTGACAACACAATAACACAGACCATGCTATGAAGCAATGGCAATGTTGAGACTATAAAACGTGTATGGTCAACAAGACGATAGTTAAAGTCAGTACAAATTATATAATTACCCTGGGTCAAATCATATGTTTACTATGAAGATGTATTACCTCTAGACTGTTGACATTTCTGCAGAAATAACTACTTATCTGGAGCAGACCGAGTGAAATTTGGAGAGATTTTTCTTTTACATTCCCAGATAAAAACCCAAATCCTGAAAACACGTTTCCTTAAAAAACTAACAGATGGTTAATCTAAGATATAGGAATTTCAGAAACATTCACTTTTAGTTAGTTAAAATAGACCTTTGAAAAAATCTGCACAATAGAGACATTTAAAGGATGCCAGAAGGGGACAAAAGCATGTTTTATAAATCTGTAATGTGTACCAATATTGAGAAATTCTGTTATCACAAAAAATCCTATTGTAAAAATTGTTTTTACAATAGTCGTAGTTTAATAGTCAATACATATTGATCTGCAAAGTCAGAAAACAGCTATTAGAAATGAAGTCTGAATTGCCTCCTTACTGAAATGTATTATAAAAATAAACTTGACTTGATTTGGTAAGAGATTAAATAAAAAGATTCTGTAAGTTCATCTGACATGCTCAAACAAATATCTCTATTGATTAAATCTATCACTCAAACCAGATGTTCCATGAAATCGCAGTTTTATTGTCTTAAGCGCAGTGAATTTGTGAGAAAAATCGAGTGTCTCCACTCAAAAGCCCTAAAGGAGCGTTGAAGTTAGATAATTAAATGGTCAAAGTCTGGAATCACATGCAGTAGTTAAAAAAAAAAAAATGCATGTAAGTTTTAAAACTCATTGAAACTTGCAGAACCCATCAATGAAATCAATAAAATACTCTGATATGTTCTAATAAAGAACAACTAGCTGCTGATCTCTAACAATGTGTCATCATTCCAAAGCAAATCTACACAAAAATGTTCACCAAACATACAATCGACCTTCTTCCATAGCAGCCACAGTTGCTATTAAAAACCTGCTTTCTGAAGAAGAAAAAGCATAAAACAAGAAATCTGGAGTATCTGGAGAAATTGTGCAGATAATAACCCTGTCTGCATGCTCCAACCTTGAAAAAAGCTATCGAGGACCAAGTGCTGTCAAATTACCAAAAAAAGAATTAGTAGACAGTATTAACAGCAAGACTGCATCTCAAGAGATTCTGTGATTATTCCTCATGTAGGGTTATTGTACACTTTCAACATGTCTTTACAGTGGGGTGCCGTTAACTGTGTAGAGTGCTTTATGCTACCTTCAATAAGTGAGTCGCTGTTTATCGCATCCCTAAGTGATGCGGAGTGGTTTCTCCCATCAGGCTGCATGGTTAGTGATCAAGTTATTTCATCTTAAAACCCTGCTGATGTGAATGGACACTTGTTGCCATGTGTCTGAGTGAAGAGGCCCGGTCCTGGTCGACTTAGCCGTGTGACACGCGATAGGGTCCAAATCCAAAGTGGAATGGCTGCAGGCTTCAACCTGCGCTTAAGAGGGTCACTGCTGAACAAAGAGGGTTCAGTCACTGGCTGAGAGGCTGCACACACCGAAAGAAACCAGGGGCCAACGCAGACGTGTGGGACAAGGAGCAAGCGAGAATGTCGGAGCTTTTATTCGGGAACAATTTCAAGTGAGAGAAATGAGTGTCTCTCTTGTCTTAAGCGCAGAGCTGCAGGCTTTTAACTCTTTCACTTTCATTCAGGTTAGTCAAACTGAAGGCTCTGGTAAAGGAAATGAAGATTTAGTAAAATGATCAATCAGTTCCTATGAAGTCTCAACAAAAAAAAAGCAGCAAATCAGCAATAATTTCACTTTTAGATCAGCGGAAATTCCACACATGTTCTTAAAAGATGATGATGTACATTGCTAAAAGAAGATTATTTTTTGGTTTCGCTGTGCAAAAGTAGCACCACAAACTGTGAGCAAAGGTTGTAAAAGGTTGCAAGGCGAGTATCATCATCATCATAAGAAGCACACTAACATATGTCTGAATACTGATGATCATCTGGATTTGCAGCTTTAAAGTGCTTCTGTGAATATTTGCAAACATCTAGTGTGACTTCCTCCTGCAGCCAGTCTAAACAAAAATGTTGAGACAACTGTTTTACAAGGAGCTCCAAGGTAAAAGGAAGCCATGTTTAAAGTGAAACAATACAGGAAATACCAGTTATAATATCAGTAAGACAGCTGTTCCTGGTAGGGTAGTTAACCAGTAGCAAGCAGAAAAAAAAGGGAAAAAAACTCTGCAGTGCTTGAGCTGAAGGGGATTAAAACAGGCAACTGTTAAGAGGCCCTGTGGGCCTACAGTGACGTTTCAGTTGGTGTACTTCCTCTAAAAGCACTTTCTTTAAAAGTTTTCATTCACCGGCTTCGTCTTTCCAGACCTTCTGTCGTCTTCCGAGCTGCCTAGTTGGAAACTATGATTTCTAATTTCTAATTGAAGATTCTTTCAAAGATTCTTTTGGTTCTGATCTCATATTGTTTGTCTTTTTGCGTCGCTTGAAGCGTCATTTGGTCATTGTGAGCTCTGGTATGCAATAAAAGCCTTATCTTCATGCATTTCTTCTATACAGACAGAAACAAAAATATGTTTATAAGAGTCGAGATTGCAAATAACATACAATGTCATCATAGGTAACTGACAAATGATGTCATCTACCATCATTTAAAATTCTGCATACTAGTAACATTGCTACTGTCTAAACTGGTAGACAATATAGTCCTGTTAAAGGGGAGTGTTTTTCCCCCCCACTGTCGCCACATGCTTGTTCAGGAAGGTTTCTGCAAAGCAAAAGACACAGTGTTTGAGAAAACATAAAAAAGTAAATTTTACTACAATTTACGACCCTTTGCATTAGGTCTAATTGAAAACATGCAGTACTTAAAGTTAAACTTGAAAAGCTCTACACTGATTATGGGTTCTCTATAGAAAGGTTTGTGAAAACTTCTGTCAACTCTTTTTACGATATGAATAATGTGGTGCATTATTCTGAGGTCTGATAGTTCTGAAATAGAAAGTATGATTCAAGTTATTTGGTTAAAGGTGACAACCTTTGGACTGAATGTTATTTAGCATATTTAGGATGTTAAGACAAACAACTGAGAGAACTTCAAGAAGACTTTAAAGGATCATTCATACTTTTCTGAGTGAACTAACACCTGCTGCCCCTCATGCAGGGTCTGTATTATCCTGCAAACAACATTCCTGCAGGTTTTCAGCATTTCTAGTCAGAACTGATTGACATGAAGTATTTCACTTTGCTACTGATATCAGTTTTCTAACATTTTCTGTCTGTGTGAATGTCACACAATGATCACAATAAACTCTCAATCCTGCAGCAACAACTGGGAGTTCCCAGACCTCACAACAATATCTGAACTAAGCGCTCCACGCAGGCCGGAGCTGCCTGCAAATTGTGGCTTTCTCACCTTTTATTAGAACCCCTCCTCAAGCCAAACTTCTTATGTTGCGTGCCACATTTTTGGCAGGAAGGCTGCTCATGTCGGGGAATATTTCACCTCTTAAGCCAAACCTGTAAAAAACAAAGACTGTCTCTGCTTCCCCCCCTCCGCAGCCTGGCACACATCATTCAATGTCAGCCCATTTCCCACGCCAAATACACTAAGAAAGCTTAAAAAAACAGAGAGGGAAGAAAAGAAGAAAGTCCTGTCAAGTTTTCCACTTGGTTTTGTTCTCCTTTTCTGCTTCTGTTTTTTCACCTCAGTATCTATTTGTCCCTCTGTTCTTTTCTCCTGCTCTCTCCCTCCTCCATCTCCTCCTCTGCAAGTCTAACATGTCATTCTTCATCCTTTGTACCTACAGGCCCTTTTCCCTATTGAACTCTCCACCCTTTCCACTCCTTTGGCTCTCCTTTTCCCTCTCAGGGGCCTAATTATCAGCCGGCATTAAATAAAAACATTTATATTTCTCAGAGAAAAAAAGGCCACTCTCTATGCCTTTTCCTGGACAATGAGAGGCTTGTGATTCTCCCGTCCCTCCTGCTCCCACTTTCTGTCTCCCGTCTCTTTGCTGAGTGGCCATTCACTGGGGGTCTCTGTCTGCCTTTGTGATTGGCTCGCTCTAGGACTCCTAGGGGGCAGTAATTGTGTCTCATTAAGTCTTACAGTAGTGGTGAGGGGGGAGCGCTGTGGAGTGGGGAGTTTGCAGCACAAGGCCTCGCAATTAGAAATCCCAGAGAGCTTGAATGGGTGCCCTAATCAGACCACAATAGCTGAGGCTCCCTGCCTATTAGGGCCAAAAAGGAAGTGTTGCCATTGTCCAAACACACACACACACACACGCACGCCTACACACACGAGAAACAGGAATGCATGCTGCACAGTGGGGATGGATGTAGCTGTGTAGTGGCGTCATCCCGCAGGCCAATTTGGAAAGATTGAGGGACTTATGAGAGCTTTTCACTGCCTCAGTCATGGCACCTACACACACGCACAACACGCACAACACGCACACAGGTGCAGGCACGCTTTTCCATAGACTTAAAGGGACCTCATTATGGATGTTCAGGAGTTTGCTTTCTGTTTGCTCATTTGTCACCCTGTGATCCTCTCATTGCACGCCGGAGATTTTCGGAGGTTTTTTTGTGCGAGAAAAACAGTTTTCTGCGAGAAACACAATTCAGTGTCTCTTCGTCGCAGCACCATGGGGTAATATAATCAGTCTGCCGGGTCTGCGATGGATACATAAATAACCCATGCAGCTCATCTCTGTGGAAGCTCTGTAAGTTTCAGTGTCTGTGAAATTTGAAAAAAAAAAAAAAAAAGGACAAAAAAAATCCAGATAATAATATTCCACCACCATCTGTCTGTGAAAGGGAAATGCAGTGGAAAGTGTAAACTTTGCAAAGCCTTCGCTTCCCTTTTTATCTCATAATAGAGCAGAAAGTGGGTCTCTTTTCCTCCGTTTATCTGTGCAGCATTCCCAGGAGAAACAGTGGCTACCCCTCCTTATCTTTGTTACTGCCGAGTGCTGCAGTGGATTATGAAGTGGATTATGCAAATGTCTCACAATATATTCATATTAACAAAGGTTGAGGTTCATGTGCCTGTGCCCAGAATTTATGAACACATAAAAAAAAGAATGGGAATCTTTATCTTTTAATGGGAATAAACTCTGTTTAAATTACTGTGCAATATTTGTTTAATAAGTCAAATTAAGTGATATTTAATTTAACACATTGTTTCAGTGTTTTCTAGTTCTTTGAAAACAATTGAATTATTTAACTGCTTGTTGTTATAATGATTGGGCCACAGGGATTGGGTTTTCACAATTAATTTGGCTTCTTCTTTTCAGTACTTCAGTCTAACTTGTCCTGACCCAGTTGTTAAAAAATTACCAACCTTTGTTCAAGATACTCATTCAATTTAAAATCTTAGAAACATTTGTCTGTAAGCGGATGTTGAATGCAAGAAAATAAAATTATATACATGACTTTTCCCCCCTAAGGTTGTCAGTGATCCACCATTTTGAAAATGTCTAAAATGTTCATTTAGAAAATGTCTTGTAGAATTGTTGAACTTTTTGCAGAAGCAAATGTCAGTTTTATTGTGATGAACTGTTAATTTAGTTCTTGTTTATGTTACCCTCAATATTTATTATTTTTTTGTTTTTTCCCCTCATCTTAGAATATAACAGAACAATCTAAGAACTTGATGCAACAATCACATGAGGGCCGCATGGCTAAAGCACAAAATCTTACCAAGTCTTGTTTCTAGAGCAAATATGTCAGAACACTTGAAATAAGACAAAACTAACTTACGAGTAACTTTCCAGCCACATATAAAAGCTTGTTTTAAGCCAATAAGTCCTTAACTTTCCTGAAAAAGTACTACTTGTTCCATTGGCAGATTATTTCATTTGCAGGAAGACATTTTTCCTTTGTTATAAGTGACAATCTGACAATGAAACAAGTACTTGTTCAGCAAAGTTAAGGAATTATTAGAAATACTTTTGTGTTTTTGCAGTGCAGATGATGTCACTAGGCGGCTTCTCTGGGCTGAGCTCTCTATGCTAACTCAGACAGAACCTGAACCAGAACCACAACCAGAACCACAACCAGAACTCAATGAGAATCAAAGACAAGCCCGTCTCCTTTTTTTCAGTGAATGTAATTGTTTTTATTGACGATTCTTTTTGGTGCTTTACTGCTGTCTGGAGCCCAGAAGGTCCAGGAGGACTATGTTTTGTTTTGGTTGCGGTTCGGTTCCCAGGTTAAAAAAGAGGCAGACCTGCATTGCAGTACCAGCAGCCTCCAAACCTCAGAGTGACCTCCTCGTCCTCCTCCTCTTCCTCCTCCTCTGACAGAACAGCTATCAGAGCCAAAGACGACAATCCCTCCAGCTGAGAGCGAACTGACGGCACCAGGAACATTAACACAGCCATCTGACCCGAACACGGCCCTGTCCTGTTCTATGACTGCTGTTGCTCTACTTAGAAAGTGACTGACCTAAAGCTCCTCTGGTTGCATTTTACTTTTTTTCCTCTTCTAACTCTTTCCAAGACCAAATATTTACAACTCCAAACTATCACAAAAGTCAAAGTGACAGAACGTTTGATAAAGTTAGACCTGGAATCATTTCTTGCTCTTGATAGTTTGCTTTTGTTAGGTTTTATTTCTCCACAATACTTAATCTGTTCACAATAGTTTCCACATTAAACTGATGATTAATGTGTTAAATATATAATAAAACTGATGCTCTCACTTCCCCTCTGTACGATATTGCCAATAATCCAGTTCGTTGGAATTTTAGGTGTCAATATAAAACAATCTACTAAAAATCTTTAATGATGAAAGAATTAAGAAACAAGTAAAAACTAACCGACTGAACTTAAATTTGCATAGTTATTACATGATATAACTTGATCAATTTTATATGTATGAAAAACGTCTAATTGTTGTTTTAGTCTCTCATCTAGTAGTTTGGAAAATAGGATAAAGAAGGGTTTCCTTAAGCATTTGCAATTATATCCGTGGCTGTAAAAGTCTTTTACTTCTTTAGTTGTTTCTAGTGATTATGGTAATTCATTTTTCAAATATCAAAATCATAAATATAAAAACATACAACACATGAGCACCCAGCCAGGAGAAATGGGGAAAAAGCCTGCTGTGTCCTGCAAACAGGAAATTCACACAACCCCTACACCAAATCAGATTCAGTACCTCGAAGCATCAACCGTCACGTAAGGCTCACATTCCTTGTTTCACCAGCTAGTCTTCTGATGCAACTCTTAAACAATAAAACTGAGTGTGTCCTCAGTTTAATTACCTACTGTAAGCATGTCACTCAGCAGAAATAAGTTCATCTGAAATGATGCAACTAGAACAACTGCCAATAAGATGACATGTGCAGTACAGTTGTGACTCATCTTGCCCTCTGCTGAAATTTGCTGTTGGTTAATATAAAAAACCCCATTGTTTTTAAAATGTGTAAGGCAGCACTATTTTCTCATCTTTTAGCTAAAAATCTTTTAGATAGCCAATCTAAAAGTTGCTTGTGAGCCAGATTGCTTCCCTAACAGCTCCTATAAACTTTATAAGTAGTAGTTACAAGTTTAAACCTGTAAAGTGGTTGGGAAAGTCTGGGTGTGAAAAGTCAATAGGAAAAGTCTACTTTTAGAGGTGTTGTGTCATTTACTAAAGATTTCTACAGTCAGACAAAACCCGTGGAAAAATACTGGCAATACACGGCAGCAGCTAAAGACTTTAGCACAAAACGTTGTTACTTGTTCTCTAAGCAAAAGGAAGACATATATTCATTTTATAGAGGTTTTGAGTTGTATAACTAAATTCTTGAACTTCTGTCACAATCCATGTCTGTTTGTGTTTTGTTCTAATTTGTGTTCATTCAGATCATTTTAGTGTTAATGTCATTAGAGCTTATTCACATTAACTTATTGTTTTTTAAGTTCTTTCCTTTGTTCTGTTCTAGGTATTTCGGTTTACACCTATGTGTTGGTATCAGTCCTCAGACTTTGGTAGGTTAATGCAAACTACATTCTGTTGATTGAACTCACCTGGTTTGTCACAATCACATTTTCACAGAGGTTCTCTCATTGCTCTCGTTTTGGTGTAAGTTGGTTGGTTTAAGGTTTTTATCATTATACTCATCATTCCACACTCCATCATGCATCTATTCCTCATGTCCTGTCATCAACAAACCACAATCAGGACAACATCACGCTGTCGCCTACAGAGGGGTCTAATGAAACCTAGGAGCTGAAACTTCCTCCTTTCTATACGTTCATACTCAATAGAGAGCGAGAGTTTTAATTGTATCATTATAGTGCAGGAAATACTGGATGCTTTCTTTCACTTGACATTTTTCCACCTCCATATTTACATGAATAATTTATTCTACCTACTTACTTTAAAGTTCTGCATCTTCATAATCTCTTGATATCCAGTCAAAAACGCTGAAGTAGCATTCCTGCTCTGGATGGGATAAATTTCAGCTTGTGATGGAAAATGAAAGGAGAAAGAGTCGAAGCCAAGCAGGACAGACATGGAAAAACCCCCAAAATCAATGTTTGACTTTTTAGTGAAGAAAGAGATGATGGGAGAGGATGTGAATAAATAGTGTAGTAAGTAAAGGAGTGTTATCAGCAGACTTGATGGAAAATATTTGATGAGAGAATGTTTACGTCAGTCATTGGGGACTTGAGGTTTGACTTGGACATTGTGAAATCTGACTGGAGACTTGGAGCAGAGAAAAAACAACTTGTGAACATCTCAACCAAAACATTGCTTTAAAATAAAGGAATGAAGAACATTTAAACCTTCTTAAGTCTGCACTGTTAGATGCATTTCCATTAATGTTGGAATGGCGCAAATTGAAATTCTGAAAATAAATTTGCTCAATGGAAATTTGGAAAGCTCAACAAAAAAAAATTATTTTTTGTTAGGATGTTTTAGAGTTAGGATGATGTGGTTTTTCCAGCCTTATTAAAATGGATGTATTTTGCAAGCTGCAATGGAAACTTTTTTCAAATCACGAGTCACATGATCAACTGGTGAAAATGATAGGAAATAGCAGGAGGATGATGATGTGTTTTTGTTTATTTCAGACAATGAGACCAGAGCTCTCACAGCATCACACAGTTCATAAAAAGTTTTACCAAATGAATATGTTGAATCCATAACTCTTCTGTTAAATTGCAGACAAGGATTTGCGCACATTTGTAACAGAAACGTAGCTATCGCTGTTTTTCTTTCTTACAATTATGAGCAACAGATTACTCAGAAACAGATTGCCAGATTCTGGAGACATCAGTCCAACATTTAGCTGACCTTTATGCGCTCTATCGCCACTCATCTTCGGTTTCTCACAGTCTCACCGTCAGAATCTTCCAGCCCACCATTTTTGTGATCTCATAGAAGATTATGTACCATCTCTGTTTGCCTCCATGCGTTTAAATTCAGTCTGACCAGTGGAACCAGTGTTGCTGGCCTTTCTGTGTATTGGAGAGAGCATAATGAGTTTTATCCCCAACAAGAGGGAAAGGCAGACTTCGGGTGGTACCAGCAGGAACGAGCACACTGCTAATTGGTGTTGTCAGCATTTTAAACACAATTAATCACAGTTCCTTCTTCCCCCCTCTTTTCTCCGGCCTAATTGTAGGTGATAATTATTCTTTGGACCTAATTTAAACAAATAATTAACAGATGTATGTTGACAAATAGGCCGACTTGATTCTCAACAAAATCCTGCCCCATTGTGCTGCTAATGGGGCCCAATGTAAGCAGATACTCTGACATGATTTTCTCCCTCCAAGCAGCGCCTGCCTGAATACAATCTTAAGCTCCAGAACAAACAGCCACAACTTTAGGATGTGTTGCTTATAGAGAGCAGATTGAGATTTTAATTGTTAACGAGGTTAAGTGAGGTTAAGATAGACGACTCATTTGTTTATTTAGGCTTTTACGATCAGTCATTTGCTAAGCTTTTAATAGAAGTTAAACTGAATAGAAAGATATTAAAGGAAATTAAGAAAATCAGAATATTTTAGCAATGTTACTTCACAACAATGTAAGTTACATTTTACAGAAAATACTAAAAAATAGTTTTGTTTTTGTTAATCGTACTTTTTTTTTAAATTAAGTTGCATTGCAACAGTTACATTCAATTAAAATATGTGCTGGAAACTGTTTAATTTTACAGTAATAGCCAAAACAAAATCACATTATTTTGAGATGGCTGTTAAATTTTAAACTATGTTAGTGAAATGTAAGATTTCTATGAGTTGCAGTTCATGGATTGTCACTATTCTGTGGTGTTTGGATTTTAAGATGCATCAATAGCTGCATTTCCAGGACAAACTTTGTTGATATGCAGCAAATGTTGAAAAAAACACAATTTAATGTTTCCATTAAATAAGAAACAGAATTAAAATCACATAGTTGTAATGCAAATACGTTTTGATTTTTCACAGTAAATGACGTGTTGCCATCATCCTCTCATTTTCCCCTCCAGTACTAACATGCAGTTGTTGATCACATGACTTGTGTGATGTGAGAAAAGGGGATTCCATTGCACTTTTATGAAATACACTCATTTCAGTACAGTGTAAAAACCTCCTCATCCCAGCCCAAAAACATAACATCAGAAAAGGGACTGTTTTTAAAATTAGCGTGTTTCCGTTGAATGATTTTATTTTCTCAATTCCAGTTTGACAGTTAGATGGTCAATGGAAACGCAGTGTCTGTGTATTTAGATTGTCGCCATGTTTTCCATGCTCTCTGTGTATTCTAACAGCCATTTCTCACATTTATTCAGTTTAATTTCAGTTTCCCTCACAGCTGCACCCAGTTCCTAATCAACCACCTGCTCTTTGTTCAGTAACCAACTCTCCACAGACACATCCTGTACCATCAGGCTGTTTGCCTCAAGGTCTTTTGGATTCATCCCTAGACTTTTCTTGTTTTTTAGGTAAACTATTGACTCTCACCTGCCTGCCTCATCCCTACATTTGGGTCCTACAACTTTATGACACACTCATGTTCACTGTTTAGGAGATCGATTTGTAATGTGTAAAGTTTGACATGAAGCAAACTATCCTGTATTTTTTTTCCTCTTTTTGCCTGATTGATTTTCCCCAAAGCTTCAAGAATAGTGTTGTGAGCATCGCAACAATCTGACCGTGTAGGAGTTGATTCTAAAGGCATAAATTGTTTGTGATGGCTATTTGTAAGGGTTTCTCTCCCTGCCACAGTAAGAGGGCTTAGCAGAGGGGCAGCATGTTCCCAGGCATTGTCTCAGGTCCAGCACCACCCGTTCCCCCTCGCTGTCCCACTGTCACTCAAACAATACAATTCTACAACCCCTGCTTGGACCCCAACCCCCATCCTATTTACTCAGACAGCCCCTCCCAGCCACCCACCACCCACACTCTGGACACAAGGAGTGGTGACATGATGTTTTTTTAGTGGTGAATGTGGCCTATTAGTCAACAGCTGGGCTGGGATTCATTCAGAGGGAAAGTCAAGTCGAGACACGGTGGCTTTGCACAAGCAGGTTGGGACAGAGGGCAGAGGACATGAATATCGAACGAAGGAGAAAACCTGCAGATTGATTAGTAGCTTCTTGAATAAAAAATGCAACAATGAAATCAGAACGTTCTAGATTCAGTTAATGGATGCAGGAACCTTTTACACCAAATGTCTTCTCATATACGTTGAGCAGTTTACATTTATTTTCAGTGGTTTAGAATCCGGTGTTCAGGTGTGAACAAAGTAATTTACATAAAGTCACTAATATTTTTGTAATTGCTATGCTTTTTATGGTGGGTCACAATGTTTTGTGCAAGACGAATCAGGAGATGTTTTAGCCTAACAGAATCCTAAGCCTTCTTGAAGATTCTCCATCGGATTTTGCTCTGGACTTTGATTGGTCCATTCTAATACAGGAAAAAGTGTTGATTGAAACCATTTCGTTTGGTCTGGTTCTATTGAAAGAGTTATTATTCTGCTAAATGTCGAACCTTTGCCCCAGTTTTAAGGATCCCCTCAGCATCATCCTGTCACCACCATCTTTCATAGTGGGAATGCCGTATTTACTGAGATGTCAATTTTTGGTGCATTTCCATTTTAGTCTCACTGAAACCAGACTGTCTTCTTCCACATGTTTGTGTACCTACCATTGCAGTTAGGAACGGTAAGATGACAAAATAGCTGCTAGGAAACACCAGTGACAACTGCTCTGCAATTTCTTTTCTATTTTTAAGACCACAATCCCAAGATTTTATTGCTGTTTTTCAGGATTTTAATGAGCTTTTTGTATTTTGGACGAATTTGAACCAGAATTTAACCAGTGGGATGTTATTTCTCATGAGGTTTGAAACCACAAGCAAAAATACTCTACATGGGAGACTGGCTGCCTGAGCTCCTGTTTCTGTAAACGTAGTGGAAGGAAATTAGGTTTCATCTAGTTTTAATTTACCGTCTACCTTTATACATCCAGAAAACTAACTACTGTCAGATTATATTACATTGTTTTTGTGGCAAAATAAACAGCTAACCATCACAGTCATTCCGTGCTGCAGCTGTGGATTTCAATCAATATAAAATCAGTATTCAGAAGCAGAAGGAGCATATAAGGTTACAGGGAGCTTGAACAAGGTACCATAACATGGCCTTGTGGGTCCCTTGGGGGCTCATCTGAGTTTTTAGCCCTGGTCTGAGCCAATCAGAAGTAAGCCCGACTTTCAAGCCTGATCTCTCTGTGCAGGCTGAGGCACGAGCTGGTGCAAATAGCGCCTCTGGCCATGCTGACCGCTAGTCAGGCAGGAGTCAATATGGCTCCAGGCAAAAGCATCTGGGCTGCTTGCGGTAACCACGGCTGCATTTTGCATTATGATGGGAGAAATTAAACAACTGCTCTTTCCCAACAACATAACGAGTGGCACAAAATTTAAAACCCCTGATCATTCAGCTGATAGGACAAGTATATGCGGCACGTAACGAGTCATTTATGATTTCAGATTATAATCATAATTCAACAAAAAAAGAGACTTGAATGAAGTTGACATTTTTTTCACATGGTTAGCTTTACTTCTTTAACAAACAGGAACAAAGTGTCTGGCAGAGGCCTGGCATGCTCAGGGGTGCTACAAAGAAATAATGAGATATTTTGGCAAGACTTTAAATGTTTTGGCATTTGATCATTAAATCACGAGCATCAGCAGCATGAGGAGGTCAAAGAGTGATGGGAAAGTCTCTGGGCCTTCGAAGTGTCAAAATATTGTCTGGACAGCAAGAAAAACTGAAAATTTCATTTCCATGACCTGAACTGTGCATCTGTATGCACCTCACTTCACTCTGACGTCCAAAATAAAACCCAAATTAGGAAAGAGAATTAATCTGCATGTAACGCACCTCACTACAAACTGAGTTTCTCTGAGAAGGGCTCAGAAATTTGTTATGTGTGCAAGGAACCCTGCACACATGTGAAGGATACAGCAGCAGAGAAGTTTAAAGCAGAAACAGTTAAAAAATAAAGCTCCAAGTTTAAAAAATTCCCAACCTTTTAGAGCTAAAACATGTTAGATAATGCTCTGTTGAAATCACAATGTAGGTATAAAAGTGTTTTTCTGGACATGTCAAGCTTTGAATGTGATCTTTACTTTGTCAATTAAACAGAAAAAGTAAGAAATTCAGTTTTTTTATTTTTTGCAAAAATGTCAGAGTTGCAAAGAGTCAGAAGACCCCAATGGTCTCGTACAAGCAGGTGGATGCAGCAAAGTCTGGCCTTCCTGAATAAACTGGAAACAAATGTTCCACTATTATAATTAAATAAGGCAAAAATAAAGCAAAAGTTTCACTGAATCAGACCTAAAAATATAGCAAACTTGTAACTATAAATCACAGGAAAGCACTGGCTGATGGGGAGAGTTACAGAAGTGTACAAGGGATGAGGGAATGCAAATTAAGCAAAAGAAAAAATAAAATAAAAATTGTCTTGGTATTACTAGAAAATGAACCCAAATGCAGAATATCTCAATCAGTCTGAGCAAAGTCTGAGAAAGAAATAAGACTCAAATATGAGAATGGATCAGATGCCAATCTCAAATTTAACACTGCAATTTCAAGTAGTCTTTCTGCTAATAATAATGTTAAAAGTAGAGGTAAAGCTGACTTATTTTTTTAGTTTGCTCCTGAAACCCCTCAACCCCCAAAATAGATAGAAAACATATCATTTAAAAAATGCTGACAAGTTTGAAGAATTTCATAAAGTTAAAAGGAAATTGTCTTCTTGAAAACAATAAAATAAAGATGTTTGCACAGGAGGGAATGTGACCACTAAACGTAACAAACCATGAACCATTTATTATTAACAGTTCATATTATTATTATATGAACCATGTACCAATGACAGTGAGATGAGAAAACTGAAGAAATCCATCTTTTAGATAAAGTAAGCAACTAAAATCCTAATTAAAAACTGAATGAAATGTTAACATGCCAACAAAAGAAACAATAAAAAGCTTGGAGTCAGACAACGAGGCTGCTCCTCTTTCACATCGTAATAAACTCGATGAGGTGGAGTGCTAATGACAGTGAATCACACGTCTCCGGCTGATGCGCTGGAGGCAATGAGGAAGTTCAGAGGCCACCCAGATCTCCTCCCTTCTCTCCCCCAGAAACACTGAACTGACTAATTCCAAGGGCGGAAAAGCATTTATTGTGCAACTTTGGATCAAGTGCTAGCAGAAGCACATTCTTTCTTTTTCTTCATTGTCATTAAAAAAGTGTTAATTGAAAATTAGACATTATTCTGTCCATTTACATTAACTATCTTGTAGCTGCATTTCCATTGACCATGTAGTCGTTATGAAAATAAATTTGTAAAAACCTTTGGCACTAGGATGAGATCGTTGTTTGGTCGTATCAAAAATGGTTTATTTTGCCAAAATGCAACGGAGACACATTTTTGCATAAAACAAGTCACATAATTAACAACCAGATGTTGCTACTGGTGCAAACCACAAAGAAGAAGACGACAGGAAGTAGTAGGAGGATCATGGCGCGTCTTAATTGTTTTCATTGCTTTTCTTATTTGATTGAAACACTGCAAATGTGAAATAGTTTTTTCAACACTAGCAGAATATTGCCAAATTTTTGTGTGAATTTGTAATAGAAACACAGTTAGTGTTTCTTTAACTTTCTTCTTCAGCTCTTTTTATCTTAAGTAATCAATCTTTTCTCAAGTATTGGTGAAATACTTACAATATTTATTACTGAATTAAGTTTCAAAAACAGTGAACCCAGGAGGATGCTTCATCCCTTTGGTTACAAACCATCTTCATATCTGTCAATAAAAATCATAGTTTTTTGTAGTTGTTCTGGTTCTTGAAAAAACTTCCTTGTTTTAGAAACATGACTGGTTGCTCCATCTTCCTAAATTTTTAAATTATGTCTTGACAAACCCTTGATAGAAATTGAAAGCGCATGCAACCTGAACTCACTGCAGCTTTTCTATGATGAAACTGACAACAACAAGCAATGACACAAGGATCAGTAGAAAGTTTTAAACATGATGATTCGTCTCATATATATATGCATTACTCTTTGGGTTCCTAAATAGTCTTTTCCCTTCTGCTCATGAACCTAGAGTATATCTGTAGCTACAAACAGATTTTCTTTGACTTGACCTTTATTTTGCTCCATCTTTTCTCTCTTCAACTATAACTAGCTTCTCTGTCCCTGTCTTCTTGCTAGTCACCCATAAAAGCCTGATTTGTTGAGTGAATGCATTACAGATTCTCTTAACTGAGCTTAGAGTCTTTGCCCATATCCTACTATCTCATGGTAGTCTGAGCAGACCGATTATGATCTTTTCATTCCACAAAAAAATGATGTGTCACTTTCATATGTGTCCTAGGCATCCAGTTGTTCTCAAAGTGTCTTCAGTCTGAACGGCCATGTCGCATTTCATCCGACTTCTACATTGTTGACATGCGTCATCATCTGAACCAGACAGTCACAAGAGGTAAATCCAGATGTGAAAAATAAGTTTAAAATCCATCCATAAATGGTGGCATCCAGTATTACTTCTGTAAACAGAGCAAGTGTGACGTCAATGTTCTTCTTCCGCCAGAAAAAAAAAAAAGATTATTGGATCTGCTTGCCAGGTCTGTCAATTTAGTTGGACTGCCATACCTTTGTAGGTTTGCAGTTTTACACTATTCTACCTATTTTGACTGATAAGAGTAGCAATCCATGTTACACTTTAACATTGTGATATTGTTTCCCATATTTAAACTTCTCCCTTCAGCTGTGCTCCTTGGTATTTAAGATGTTTGTTCACAAATGTTCTCAACAAACCCTTAAAACCTCCACAGATGGATTTATACCGGGATTAAATTATACACAGCTGGACTCTGTTTACTAACTTTGTCATTCTCTTGGTAATTGTTTGTGGCAGATTTTTATACAAGCCAAAAGGGGCTGAATATAAATACACTCATCTTTTTTAAATATATATAAATGATTAATTTCACCTCTCAGTGATGCACTACTTTATGTTATTCAATCACAAAATTAAAATAATATGCAAAATAGTTTGATGAACCATGCCAACATTATTGGCCACTTGATTTGCTAAAATGATAAATATCAAACTCCAAATTGGGATTGTTTGCATCGGATTTTAGGCTAAATAAAAACCGATTATGTTGCTGATAACAGCAACATTATCAACGTAAAATGAATTATGGTAGAATGGCTGATTTGCAGGAAGGGAAACTTGATCTTTTTAGTTTTACTTCCAGGACATTTATTTGTCTGAAATGCAAAAGTTGTTTCTAAAAAATACATGACAGACTCCTAACATTTACATCTCTTTTTAAGGAAACCTGTTTGTGTGGGATGAACCTTCAGTTTACCTCATGAGAAACTCCACATTACAGATAGTCTCTCTGCTGGTGACATGTTTTCCTCCATGAAACTGCATATGTGTGTTTAGTGGATAAACATCTGCGTCTGCAGCAGCAGGAATCCCAAGGCCTGCTCTGACCAGTCCTTGTCCTTTTCCCAGAGAAACACCAGTGGGTTCAGTTTACAGGAAACAATCAAAAACAAACAAGGCATTCAGAAGTTTAGACAATGTGGTGGTGGCCGGACTGAGAGTCCAGCGCATTCCTCTCCATTTCAGCTAATATCATGGGAGACTCTGCTCTTAATGTGATTACAGATAGGAAATAGTGGTCTCTTAACCTCAGAGGAGAGTCACTGAGTCACCGCAGGGAAGGATTTCAACAATCTGAAACCTGCTCTGACACATACAGTGGTGCAACAGGTTTTTCCCAGAAATACAATACTAATATAGACAGTATTTCCCCAAGTGATTACAAAGAGGCTTGATTAAACATGGAACAATATAAATTATATTTTTTCTAGAAACTAGAGGTTGATTAAAATGAAGCTAAACTGTAAAAAGATCTGAAGAATCAAGTCTTGATGAAAAAGTTAATTTTTTTTTAATTGGCTTCAGAGAATGTTTTGCACAGTCATGAGCGGTAAGTACAATTATGAAATGTCATTAAATTGTTGAGTTGTTTTGAGTGGGTTTGGCTGGAGTTGGTATCTGATCTCAGATTGATCTGATTGGAGAGAATAAAGGAAAAATTCTCATTAGGTAGTAAAGCTAACAGCAAACAGCGAAAAGTTTAGTTGTTTAAAACGACTTTAGTTTAAAATTCTCCAAGCAACATGAGTGGAGGCTTTTCCACCTTACAGTATATCAAAAACTACTGACTTTATCCCATTTATTGTGCAACACACAAGGTCCAGAACCACTTTGATCAATGCATGAGAGAGCGTAACGTTGCAGTGTACTGTTTCTTACTTACTTTGTGTTTGTTTAGCTTCTAACCATCTAGAGCACTTTGAATTGCCTTGTTGCTGAAAATGTGATCTAAAAATAAAATAACCTTGTTAAATTAAATTGGACAAATTAGTCAGTCAAAAATCAAACCTGCATCATAAAATTTAATTAGTGTTGTGCACGCACATGTTGAAATGAGTGAGGTTAAAACGTTCTACGAACCTTTATGCTTTTTGACTTCTGCCAACACATGAGATTCAGTTTGAAATGAATCGATCATTTAATCACAAACACTTTGAAAGCTGAAGAATAGCAACCGCCATCTAAGAAAAGGATTTTATGTATATGTGGAGAAGGAAATCTTGTTCAATTTACAGGCTTCTAAAGAAGCCTTTTTAAATGTCTTTGATTTATTAAACCTCATCTTAACGCAGCCCAGGTGGTTCTAAAAAACACATCTGGGTGGATCTTCACAGGTTTTAGTTGGGATATGTTTATTATATGCTATGGCTAAATAAATATTACTTTTATAAATTTTGCTTTAGAAAATGATCAAACATACTATTCAATAACAGTGGCCAGGATCAATCACCAGGATGGATTTATCAATCCATCAGTTGATATTGGTAACAAGTCCAGGAAAGAAATCCAGAAAGACTTTCCTTCACATTTTGGTCCATTTCAAGGCTTACTCAGGTCAAAGTCTTATATCGTTTATATGTTTAAAATGATAAAGCAATACTTTGGAAACCTAATACATAATTCTCAAACATGAATTTTAAATATACCGTTGTATATTTCCAAAGCAATATGAGGATGTCCAACAAGAAAAACAAAAACAAGCAATCTGTTAAATAAGAATTCAGTGCTGTCTTCATGCTGCTATCCAGCCTGTAAAGCTGAATCATTTAATAAAAATGTCTGTCTTGCAGTAACATGTAACATTTCATCACTGGAAGACATTTGAGCTGAGCCCAATATTACATTAGGGGAAGAAAAGCCAACAGCTGTTTCCATTGTCTTTGGAAAATTTCTTGATTAAGTCAAATATTTTATAAAAAAAGGTAGAAGGAGAATTGAAAATGTTGGAAGAAATAACTTTAATTCTTCTTAATTTAATAGATGTTAAAACATAACCTAAAGTTAACTTTATAAGTAATTTAAATTGAACACAAGTAAAGTTAATTTGTACTCCGGGTCTCTTATGTGCATCACAAGACGAACATAGAAACAAAGATATAAAAAAAAACGTTACATCAAAAAGACAAAAAAGCATAAAACATGCAACATAATAATTTAAAAGAATAAAGCTGAGACATCATAAAAAGGGTAAAGCCATTTTTTACCATAACAAATCCTAAGTAACCAGTAGCAGCACATTTATATTGAATTAAATGCCCTTAGTGGTTTCCAGGATCTCCATGCCAGAGGTCTCCTAAAATTATATCAGCACCTCAGGAGCTTTCATTAAAGCTATTTATTTTTCTTCATCTTCTGAATTTTCACAAAACATGATGAAAGCTTCTCTTTATCTTCTTATGAGGTCAAAAAGACAATTTTGCAGTTGAATTGCAGCCTGAAAAGGGTACATCTTCATTTAGTCATCATCAAGCTTCTGTGCGCAATCTGGAGGTGTGCATTTGTTGGGAAAAGAAAAGATTACCAAGTTACATGGAGTGCTGCCAAACACAATGATGGAGTGGTTGGGTTGGCGTGTATCCTTTCAGATTCTCGGATGACAAAACCATAAAAGAGAACATAAACCACCAGGCTAAGCAGCCACTGTTCTCTGCCCCCACAGCCTAGACTTGCTGACAACGCCATAATGAACCACCACAATCATGTTGAAAAAGTTTGTACATGCTCAAGAGTCAGGAGGCTCTTAGGCTTCTTCAGGTGTAATGGCTGGTGCACTGGGTTCTTTAAGAGGACTTCTCCAAGATCGTGCAGAGAGCATCCTGGATTTCTTTTACTTTTTCACTGTGTAGAGGACTTTACTAATAAATCTTTATCAATTGTATCCAGAGTAGTTACCTTTAAACTGAAGGGTGTCTAAAATGTGTAAAATTACTAAAATCTTTTATTATTTCAGACATTTAACAGGAAAAATACTTTTATTCCCTTTCAGAAATGGCATTTACCAGCGGAGAAGAAAATGAACATTATCTGTTCCTGCTTGTCTGCCTGGATTCCTGCCTGGTCGTATCTGTTAACCGTCTGTCAGTGTGTAACACGTCGACTCTAATTAATATAAATAATATGTTTGGGAGCCAGGAGTTGAAACCTTACAAGCCTTCTCAATAGAAACCTGTCAGATGGGGAAATGTTTTACATTATGTCTGAGGTGGTTAGCTGACACTGATCCTGAGTGATGAGCAATGAGAGAACGTGGAAAATAACAAAGACCTGCAACAACATACCAAGTGCTGTGCATAAAATATGTTGCAGAAATATTAATGCATTTTTCCAAAATATTGTACAGGGTGAAAAAAATATAAGATGATGTATTAATAAGCTACAGGTTGTTTAGGGACAGATGGATCATGGTGAAATATGCAACTAGGTAGAATTTATGCTATCATGACGGCGTCATTATACAACACAAAACTGCAGCTCAATGAGTTAACGATCACAAATCGTAACTGTATTAGTCTATATTGAGAAAATGCAGAAATGCATTGCCTGTATATTCCTACAGAGGTATGCACCATGTTTATGAAGAGAAAATATTGAAAGTTTTAGATTGAATTTCAGGAATATGTGTGCACCTCTGCCTGGAGCGGAGCTTAGTTAAAGCCCCAGGTGAGGAGAACTGTCGGGGCAAGTTAACATCTCAGAGTGCTGCTGTCAGCCAGCTGTCTGCTGCTGCGCTGCTGCCAAAAATATGACGCGCCAACCCTGGCATCTGGATACCTGGCAAGGGACTCGGAGCCAAAGCACTTCAACTGCAACCTTTCATATGACACTGAATATACAAGATCTGCAGACCTGTGATTTGGGTTTGGAGATGCCAGTGGTGGCTAACAGAATCAGAACGGCTCTGTTAAAGTTTCAGTTTCATTATTTGTAAATCAGATTTTGGACACATTCTGTAGTTTGTTGAACTCGTTGACATCAGCCCCCATCTGGGTAATGTAAAAATAGGTTTTGTGCTTTAGTGCAGTGTTAATGTTTTTGATAGATTTTTTTTTTGTGTTCAAATGTGAGTGAAAGCATTTTTAATTTCAAATTTCTATGCTTTTATTGTTTATTAGGTAAATTATAGGAGAAAGTAAGTATTTAATGTAATATTTACATCATAATTAATTTGTTGATGTGCATCAACCCACCTCCAGCCTCTGGTAGAAGTGTTCTTTGTTCTGGTCAGCAGGGACTTGGTGATGAAATCGTATTGTTCATATTCTGCAAAAGAAGACAAAATAAGAACTGATGCCAGAAAAAGAACTAACAAAAATCCAATAAATATTCTGGTTAAAACGTACTAAATAAAATGAAAGCCTCTTGGAATACGAACTATAAAAACACGTTAATTATTCCTGTAAAGATGCTACAAAACAATGAGGTCATATGCAGAAAACCTAAACTTTTTTATGTAAATGCAGACATTTGCTACCTTGTTTTGAAATTTCCACATGCTTCCAAAATCACATTGATTTATGTCAGCAATGACATTTCAAAATATAAATTTATAAATAAAAACAATTGTTGTCACACAGACCTGTTTAAAGGATGTTTTCCCATCCTCTCATACACGTTTCTTCTAAATGTTAGACTACATAAAATCAAGTTTTAAATCATTTTAAGTTGCTTGACTCAGCTGGCACTTATCTGCTGCATATTTCATTTATCTGACACTGAACACTACGTTCTCTGAACATGCTGAATATTCCATTAGTTCAAGGTTTTCAGCAGCTGAAAGTTTCAGAGTGTTGGACAGTTTACTCTGGATACCTGCTCCAACTCTGTTTACCGAGGAGGAAGGAAAACGACAGATCTAGCAGCCACAGTTCTGGCCCTCTTTAGCTGTGATGTTTCTTTGTGGGTCATCTGGTCGGTTAAAGCACCTCAGGCTCGGTGGGACGTGCCTGGAACACCTCACCAGGGAGGCGTCCAGAAGGCATCCTGACCAGATGCCTGAGCCTCAACTGGCTCCTCTCGATGTGAAGGAGCAGCGGCTCTACTCTGAGTCCCTCCCGGATGACCGAGCTATCTGTAAGGGAGAGCCCAGACACCCTACGGAGAAAACTAATCTCTGCCGCTTGTATCCGTGACCTTGTTCTTTCCGTCATGACCCAAAGCTCAGACCAGTTGGGTGAACTCCCAGGCACCCTCCAGGACCCTGCTGAGGGTGTACAGCTGGTCCAGTGTCCCACGACCAGGACAAAAACCACACTGCTTTTCCTGAATCCGCAGTTTGACTATCCAACACACCCTCCTCTCCAGGACCTCTGAATAGACCTTGCCAGGGAGGTTTCAGAGTGTGACCCCTCTCTAATTGGAGCACACCCTCCAATTCCCTGGACTGGCACCCCAGTCTACCAGTCCAGGGAATTGGCAGACTCATAAAAATCACAAAGTTAAAACCTCAGAACAATAAGGATTAAAAACAAGAGACTGTTGTCATACTATTGTCTAAATGTTTTACAGATAATTACTATTTACCTGGATTGAGAAAGCAAATACTGAAAAACTCCACCTCTTAATATGGTTCACTTTGAGACCACACTTTTAAAAGTGGACCAAGTTGCCGAAACAATGTATTGCAGTTAAGGGCAAAGGAAGGAAGCAACAGAGAGGGAAAGACTGGTGCTGCTATAGTTATGCCGATGCAGAAATCTTTTCAGATACCATATTTGTCCATAAATTATATGCATAAGATATGTCACTTTCTTGTTTTGGTTTAACAGACAGGCTGTGTGCTTTACAACATCAGATTGCATGAGAGCTGAAACCCACATTTCTAAATCATAGCATCTTCACTTGCAAAATATGTTTAAAAATAATAATAAAAAATTACATTTCACTTTTTCACAATTGAGAAAATGTTAGTATGGAAAGCTAAAGGAGGTTTGTAGATTTTGCTTAAATAGAGAGAGAAATAGGGGTGTCAGCAATGGAAAAGTGTAAAAACAAGAAAAACACTGAATTTATGAAAAAGTGGAAATAATATGGTGAAAGAAGAGAAGCAGTGCAGGAGGAAAGTGTCAGAAGGGAGTGGGCAGAAATGGACTGCTGGGAGGTTCACACCAAAGGTCAGCGGCAGCCAATCAGGGCAGCCAGGGCTTTGCTTCCAGCATCGCTCCACGGGCCTGATGGAAAATCCCACTGAGCAGCCGCTGACCTCAGATAAAGAGGACTGGGAGTAATATGAGATCGAAGGAATAAGAAAGAGAAGGAAAAGGAAACAGGTGAGGGATAAAGAAAGAAAGAGAAAAATAGAAAAGACTTTACAAATAAGAAGTAATGATTTCAGATTCAGTTGACAGGAGCCAAGGCTGTTGCTTAGAAATGGAAGTGAAACAAATGTTAGGAGCAGAAAGTAGACTTTTGGTAAAAAACATTTGACTCAGTAGGAGAAACGGTAAACTTATCGGATCCAGACTGACTCTGCTTCATGTAATGACCTCACTGCACAGATAATGCTGCAGAGTGCAGAAAAATGTTCTTTTCCCAGGTCAGAGTGACCTTAAGCAATAATTACAAGTCAAAATTTGAACTTGAACATAACTCAGCATGGACATAACTTGTCTTTCAGGTAGTGGAAGCATTTTGCCAGGTGTTTTTGTAAAGTCATGGCTAAATGCTTTTGCAGCAACTCAATGTTTATGTTTTCTTGGAAAAACATTTCAATTTATTACAGGAGTTTAAATTTCTAGAGTTAATCCTTCTCCATATATTCAAGTTTGGTGCCTTCTGGAAGAAAACTGACTATTTTCCTGACTGAAAATATAAAGAAGCAATTGAAAAATAATTGAAATATCAAGTCAGTTATAAACCCAAAAACAATTTAACTCTTACTTGTTGCATATAATGCTTCTTTTAGAGCCTCCTACATTTTGAATGCATGTATTTTCCTTTTTCTGCCACTGTTCCATTCTTGAATGGACAAACTGACTAGGAGAAACTGCAGCTATTGTTTCAACTTGTTTTGTTCTTTCAGGTAAACTTTGTCACAGAAAATGATACAATGGTGCAAAAAACACCAAATACAAATTTACTTAACTTTTCCATTCCTGCTATGAATAGCAAGTCAAGAAAACACAGTATGTATAACTGAGATACGTTTTGTTCTTTGAAACATGACACGTTCTGCAAGCATTTATTATACAATGGGGAGAAAAAACAGCTTTAAAAATCGATGTAAAACGTTTAAGTCGCAGTTACTTAAGGACTTCAAGTTCTCAGTAGTTTGAGACTCCCATGCAGCCCCCAGTACCTACATGATGTAATAAACATGGATGGACAGAGGTTTTCTATGAGTGTCATCTGTGTACTAATTTTAAATACAGCAATGAGCACAATCATGGGAGTCATGGACTCAAAATCCCAAATTTGTGTATTTTTCAATGATCAATGTAGGCAAATTACTTTGATGTTTGTGCTGCTGTATTTGACAGTCTGAAAGGTGGAGCACATTTCCACATTTAAACCACAATCTGATTGAGGATTGTATGCTTGAGGATTCTGTGATGCAGCAGCAGCAGGTGTGTGCAGGTCCCATGGAATGGATATGCTGCAACTGCAGCAACCACACTCCACGGATCGCAGGACTCACTACGGTAAATCACAACCTCTCCATGGAAAATATGGATACTCAAAGCAGCCGGGTGGCTGTTGAACACTATGACAAACGGGCAACCCCACTGTGATTTAATGCATATTTTACGTAAAGTGTTAGCTTAAGGTGGGCAAAATTTAAAATTATTGCTGCACACAGTACTGATCTTGAAGGAATTTCAGGAATATTAATAGTAAAAGTAATATATCAAAAGTTTACAGATTAGTAGATATATGTCATAACAAAGAAACCGCTATGTAATGTTTTTTTCACATTTGGAAAAAAACATATAAAAAAAACAAGTAGATAAAATTTGTGGAGGAATTTGAGTGGAGGTCAAGTTTGCAGGAAGGCTTTAGTTATTTTGATAAAAGATAAATATGAGTCTAGAAATGCATTTTTATATCTAAAAGAAAAGCAGTGGGACAAAAATAACACTTTCATCTTCTCTACTTCACCTGAGAGAGCAACTTAGAGAT
The DNA here is from genome assembly GCA_903066815.1 of Brachyrhaphis roseni. Classification (NCBI taxonomy): domain Eukaryota; kingdom Metazoa; phylum Chordata; class Actinopteri; order Cyprinodontiformes; family Poeciliidae; genus Brachyrhaphis; species Brachyrhaphis roseni. The sequence goes on from CAEFZY010057529.1 coordinate 61,978, forward strand.
GGCTGCTGAAGGAAAATTCACTGACCTCCGCAGGGAAAGAATGGAATAAATTCAATTTTCTAACTTTCTCTTATAAATACCTCCCTTGACTGTGAGCTCATGATGTATTCACATCAAACAGTTCAGTGTTTTTGCTAAAGTTGCCCCCAAACATGAGTTTAAAATGTGTCAGCAAAATAGGTTTTTACATCTTTGTGTTCCTTTGTTTCATTTGTAAACTGGTGAATTTATTTCGCTGAAGGCTGAATGCCAAATACTGCAGAGAATTGTTTTCTTATTAAGAGTACATTGACTTTAGGGTGGAGGTTTAGTATTTTGGATATAAATTTCAGAATGCTTGTTTGTGTGTTTAAAAATGCATTTTTTATGCTTACGTTATGTGAAAGTAATAAACCAAGGCTATATGAGTTTTTTGTGCATGTATTTTTGTGTTTATATCTTTTGAGCCTCTGCAAACCTAACAGCAAAAGCAATGTAATACTGTCTCTGTTTACCAGGCTTTCCCACTAAAATAGTTTATCGGTAGTTCTTTTCTTAGTGCTGCAATATGCAGTCAATAAGACAGAAGAGACAGCAGTGGTAATGTACTGATCTATGCAGCAACCAGTTTAACACCAAACAGCGTGAATAGTTTTAGGATAATTACAGCTGATCCTTCATCCTCAATCCACAACTGACTGACCGTCAGCTCATATTAAAAGGAAATCTTTTCACTATTTGAAAATACTTTTTGCTTTAAATCCACTTAACTGTATTCTGATTGATTGTATTAAGAAAAGTCTGGATCATAAATGTATCTCCAAATCCTTTTGGGAGATGTAAGATATTTTTAATTTAGTACTCCGTTGTATTTACTGATTTAATGCTCTTTTTTGTTGGAAATGAACAGGAGACATAAAAGAGTAAAAATTCTTTCTTTTAGGATTAATTATGTAGAATAGCAACTGATATTATACTATAAAGTTTAAAGCCTTTAAAGCATCCATATTCATATTTAGAATTGATATTATAGGGATTTGTTATTTTATTATAAATGCACAGTAGGATTTTTTTTTAAATTTTATGTGAAAGTCCACATTAAAAGTCAGAATTTGTTTCTTCCATGTTCTGGATAATAAATATGCGTCTCTCTTCTGTCCAGATTTCTGGATAAAACACGTCTCTATTCTCTGTCAGTAGTTCCTTGCTGCTTGCCTCCCAAACACAGTCCTACCTCAGGGATCCCGTCCACATGTGGCTAAGTGTGTTTCCGCTGCCTCCTCATTTCAGAGGAAAGGAGAATCTGGGCCCTCGGGGCATTGCTGTCTAATGAGACACTGGCTGCTGTGCATTTGTCCTGTCACAACAGAGAAACTGTACCTTTCTGCTGCCGCCGAAGCTGAGTTACCTCAGCATGGAAACCGGCCAGGCTGCAGCATCTTTGAAAGGATTTAGTGCAGCTGAGCGTGAAATCCCAGTGTCTCATGGTGGATGTCCTTATTTTAACAGATGTTGAACTCACAACCACCTGGAAAACAGCATGTATGATCATCTAAGGCCTTTCCATCTGTTGGTTCTTTGTTTGTGCATTGTTGACTATAAAACCTACATTTCCTGCAAACCAGACAACGTCTGACATATTACAAAAATCAATGAATCACGTTGCTTGCTTTAGATACATCATTCAGAAGTATGCAACATTACTATTTTGAAAAAAAATATATAAAAAAGATATTTCTGCTAAATATCTCAGCAAAACTGAAGTCCTGAAACTGAAGTAAAACTGCTAATTGTATTAATTTGAAAGGAATTAAAGCTTTCACAATAAGTTTGTGTAGTATTTAAAATAAATAAGACCTTGTCAGTGTATCACATCATCTTCATCCTGCACTGGTGCAAGTATTGCTAGTGTATCTTACCACTGATTTAGCAGCAGAGTCTTTTCACCAATAGTGGACTGCAGCAAAGTTGTCAGTTTGGAGATAACCTACAGAAAAAACAGACACACTTATTTTAATTAGCTACATTTTGTTATCTGTGATGCTAATAAATGTGGAGGGCTTCGCTAAAGAGCGCATGCTTGATCTTCAACAGTCAAACTGGTTCAGTTTACACTCAACTATTCCAGATGTTATTTTTCTATTGCAACAGGAACATGTTGTATTAATGCAACACTTCTGATCCTTTCTTTAATTAAGCATTTACCATCATGTGATGTGAACCCGGCTCCAGTGACATTCAACACAAACACATTAAACACAAAGACAGAAAAAATAAAAATACTTTCTAAAATTCCTTTTGAGATATAAAAAATGACTTCACTGAATAAGATAAACTTATGATCAAACCTAACTATATTCTAGGACCTATCTTAACTCTGCATTCTTAATGTCAGAATGTAAACAAATTATTTACATTTGAAATCAGTCTCTCAGTGAATTCTTAGAAAACACATACTGTGAACCTAAAATATGACACACAAAAAAAAAACTAGAAATATTTGCAAACTATTTTTTTGCACCTTCTAATTTTCTTTTTCTATATATTTCCAGAACTGTAAAAATACTAAATCCAGTGGGAAACATTTCCAGACTTTCCTAGTTAAAAACTGTGAGCACCTTGTTATGAGTTTGAAATACTAAAAGTTCAGTAATACAAAGGTAAAAAACATAAAAATAACCACAAGAGACCAAAATAATTTTTTTTTTCCTTTTAGTTTGGATGGCTAATAAAATGTGTGAACACAAACTATTTTACTTACAGCCACTTGGGCAACACACTAGATCTAAGAAGATACAACTGAACTGAAATAAATACAGCATGAATTGTCTTCCATGCTGAATAGCAAGCAGTTTCTCCATTGCTTTGGCTGCAGCATCATCCATTAAGACATTCTGTTTGTGAAAGACCTAAAAGAAAGACATAATCACAGCATCACAAACTGATAAAGACCTGAGTCTGCAGGGGGAGAGAGGTGCTGGATGTTGGAGGGAAGCTGTGGCACAGACGTCAGTGTGTAGCTGTCAACGCTCTCAGGCATGTGTCGACTCAGAGCCGAGGAAGGAGGGAACCCCCCACCGAGAGGAAAGTCCAACGAATAACTCATCACAAAGAAGCATGACTGCATATGTGTGTGTGTTTCAGTGGGTGTGTTCACGAGTGTGAGAGGCAGAGGAGGAATTACAGCACAGCTCCACATCCATAACTGCATATTTTATATCTTCATTGGCAATCATTTCAGTGGCTTAAGTTAATTGGTTTTTCTTCAGGTTCTTGGAATATTTTTGGGAACTTTTACCTGCACATGACAGTTCTTCAGAGCTGCATTACTTTGACTTTTATTGGTTAAAGCTGGTTTTATATTGACCACTTTGCCATAAAAGAAAAGACTTAGTCCTTAAAAAAGATGATGCTGAAATGGAAGCCTGTTAGGGCCTCTCCAGCCCCTTTCTGTCTCCGTCTTCCTCCTGGCTTTGCTTTTCTGCTCCTGCTCTGTTCAAGGTCAGCGGCTTCCCAGCAGGACGTCTGATCAGAGGGATGAGCCGTGGCTGCAGGCGGGAGGTTTCCTGCACCTTGCAAGACGTCGCTGCGGGCGGCCGGCCGAGCGCCTTCTTATCCTCGCCTCTCCCTCTTTACTCATGAATGAGGGCCGAATCATAGTTAAGACGCGGACTGTGGAGTCTTTCTTCCCTTTAATAGTGGTGTTGGAATAAATGAGGACAAAGTCGTGGAAAAACGTGGGTGGCACCAAATAGCTCTCATACCTTGCGAAAACTTGAGCGTAACCCTGAAGTGAGGTCTAACGCTTTCAAACGCACCAGACCTGCACACACTTTTCTGTTTGTTCCTTTCCACTTCCGCGTTGCTATGGTTACATCACAATACATGAGGTATTCATATTAAGAGGGGAAAAAAATGATCAAGGAGGCTTAGCTGCTTTTCTATATGTAACTATAACAGTGAAATTTCCGTAGCGTCCTGATATTTCCAGCTGGTTGATGGAGTCTCCAGCCAGGATCTCCAAACTATGAGCAGCAGATAATGAAACCGCCTTGAAATTGTGAAGAAAATATCAATGATTTATGGCTGAAATCAGCTCTAATGCTTCTCTGCAATGGATAAATAATTAGATTTAAATGTAGCTAATCTAGTTATTTAACCTCTATGAAAAGACAAACGCTTTTTTCACTTTGTCATTCAACTAGAATAAACTTTTCCTGTGGACAACTTTGGTAACCAAAATCCTTCCTGTTTTTCTAAATGCCAGAATTTTGGCAGATATATTTTGAGATATTTTATTTTATGTTACTTCTCAAAATACTTTTCCAGAATTTTGTCTCAATCCTCCTGACCAAACTGATGTAACTGACTTGTAGGCAGCATTGCTCTCACACCTTTTCAGATCTGCCCCCAGATTTTCTAAAGGACTGAGTTCAGGACTTTGTGACGGTCACTTCAAAACTTTATTGTCCTTTAGCCACTTTGTAACCACTTTTTCTGGATGTTTTAGGTCATTATCCACCTGTACGACCCCTGTCTATTTGGCTTTAACTTTCATGCGAACATCTTGTGGTGTAACTTGATTTTTTGAATGTAGTAAGTTTTCCTCGTGGCATCTTCTGTTTTGTAAAGTGCATTATTGACTCCTGCAAATCAACATCCCTACAACGTGATGCTTTCAAACCCTTTGCTTCACAGTCGGCTAAATGTTCTTAGGTTTAAAAACCTCTCTGTTTTTTCTAACAGGAAAGCTATAGTCATTATAACCATTGAGTTTAGCATGATCACATCCAAATATGAGTTTTATGTGCCTGTGCAAAGAGTAATTTGATGTTTTATGTTGCTTTTGGGGTACTTGCTTTTTCCTAACATTCAGTCCCATTGGTACCTGTACCTCCATTTACCCCAGAAATCCATCAGAAACTTAGAAAAGCCATGACATCATCATCTTGGTTTTGGCAAATGCAGACGAAAGAGGGAAAAAAAGTCTTTACAACAGTATCTTGTTATTGTGGCACTTAGAAAATAGAAATAATTTTAGACACTAACTGACTTACAACAGAAAGTATTTTGTTTAGCTTCAAGTGAATGAGTGAGAAAAAAATGTTTGTTACTTTTTATACAGAGTATGTAAATAATAATGGAGAAAATATGGTGGAATAGTGATATTACAAAACCTGGACGTTTGTCTCAAAATGACAAGAAGAGAAAAAGGCGATCCAGAAAGTGGTCCAATAGGCTGCCAAGTACCTGGCAGTAGCACTTGTGTTATATAAAAGACAACAGTATGCTCTGTTCTCTGCAGATCTGGACTGAGGAGGAGAGACAGGAACTTTTTGTATGATGTGTGGTTTCTTTTCTTCAGAGGTATAAAAGAGGACAAAATTGTAAACAGTTACAAATCCAAGTCAGATCTGATTAATGTATCTGATAAAACGATGCAGAGGAACAGAGATTTAATTTTTCGGAAGACATCCGAGACAAAATAATACGTCCAAATCAACAAAGGAATGTCCTCTGTAGGAGGGAATTAGAGTTTTACAAAGACTCAGCAAAATTCAAGAATTAAACCCGACAGGAAATCAGTGAGGTCACCTGAAGAGGGCGGTGGATGAGAAATACTCCTAACATTTTTAACCGTGAGTTAGAAAACACACGGTTATGCAGATAAACCTTCAGCAAAATAAACTGTAAGAAAGTAAAAAAAATGCTTCAACTGCCATGTTTTGAGAGGTTTGAGTCGGATCAAAATGCAGAAAACATGATGATTAGTAATATCAACAAAGAAGAAAACATTGACATAAGAACCCAGAGACACACAATAAAAACCTGGACGATTGAACACAGAGGAGATGTGATCAATAACATAATAAACAGGTGAGTGTAATCAGTAGAATGCTAAACAGCTGGGAGACTGAGAACAGGAGACACAGAGGGAGCTGAAACTAAAGCCCAACTCTATCATAAGAGAATTACCTAAAGACACAAACAGAAGAGCCGAAAAGAGTAAAAAGCTAAACAGAAAGAAATGAACTAAAATAACAAGACATAAACATGAAAAATAAACAGAAATTAACTGATATGGAAACAGATAAATAATGAAAATCCAAATGAAAAACTAATTGGCAATAACTTCAACAATAACTATGTTTATATTTTAGATAACAATGGTTATATAGTAGATCCAGATTTAAATAGATATGTGGTTTCTGCAAACATATTTTTCTTTCTAAACTTACACAAAGGAAGATCTTTTTTTGATCTTGCAAAAGCTCCTTAAACATGGAGGTTTTAGAACAAGATTCAGAAAACTCATCTACAAATGAACTTCTCATCTAACACAATGAAAACTTGATTAAAAATCTTTTTGTCGTATTTTTTCCCCTTTTATTTCCTCCCTTGACTTACAAATGCTTCCCTCTTGAAAAGTGAATGAAGGTTAGAATCTCAACTTATCTGAGCATTAAATCATCGTCTTCACCATATTAATCTTTCCCATTAGTCCTATCTTGCAGGTTGATCACAGTTTCAACTGCGATGGTGCTTCCGCCTCGCTGATGTAATTTAGATTGCTTCCCAGGTTGAGGAATGGTGTCTCAGCAGGTTAAAGCACAAACTGCAGCCCAGTTCATTTCTATCATGTTTTGCCTCATCTACTTCCTCTCCCAGTCATTTATCTTGTTTTCTGTGTTATTTAAGCAATTCTCTAAAGTTCTTGACCTTCCAACTTGTGTGTGTCCCATTTTTATGGTGTGAATTTTGATATTTTGCAAAAAAAAAAAACAACACACAAACAAAAAAACCATGCAAAGTGTCAGTACAAATGAACTCTGCAAGCATATCAAAATTCTGTAAAATAGGACAACAATTTTTTATCTGTCATCAGCTCAATTTGTTTCACTTTAAAACGCTTAATGAGTGGTTTTCCCCCCGCAGTATCGATATTTAGCACTACGTTCTACCCATAAGCTTTAAAAGGACACAAGAACCTCAACACTTATTTCTTTATCCTGAGTTGTTTTCCATACATATGAATAAGAAAATGACAAAGCATTTTGGGTTAATTAGGGACTTGACCCCCATGGAGAACCTGCTGCCCAGTTTATCTCCTGCACTAACAAGTGTGCAGCTAACAGTCTTTTAAACCACCACTTATTTACATTTAGAGTGAATCACATGACCCCTGAGGCCCTGAACAGGAACATTACGAGATGCAGTCAAAAGGAAACAAATATGTTTAAGTGCTGACTTTATAAAAAGCAATTAACCCATTTGTTTAAATGTCATGTCCCTGAGTTCCCACCCCCCTCTTTTTTACACTAAGTGAAGACTTGATTAGACATGGCATCGCTTTGTTATCCACTTAGCAATATCTAACCATTTCATCTCGCCACTGCTTCTGGAGGCAAATACCCATTTCTTCAGCCTGATTGGTGGGTGTGAAATTGGAAAGTTAACGGCAGACTGCCATGAGGGGGAAAAGAAATGTGTTTTATTTGGCTGTTCCCGTTTAGAAAGCACTTAAATCAGCCTCTGGTATATCTCCAGCTTGCTAATCAAATTGTCCCTGCTTGACACTTAGTTCTCATGTCGGCAGTTGTGCTCTGAGCGAGTATTTTTCTTCATGTAGTATGCGCTCTTCCTACTGATAAGACGCAAAGAATAACAAACTGTTAATGTGTTTGAAAAAGAAAATACACTGAACCTGCAGCAGTCTCAACAGACTGAAGTTATTAAGCATATTTCTTTTAAATGAGTTTTATTTACTCATAAAATGCCGTAGGGAGGGAAGAGTTTCCACCTTTAGTTATTTTCACATCTGAATGTTTGACATCGTCATCAAAAAAAAAAAAAAACACTATTAAAAAACAAGTTGAGAAAATGCAAAATGCTTTTCTAAAAAAACATCAGTGCTTTTCAGAAAATATTTTTTCCACTGGTGAGACAAAGGTGGGTGTTTTGTGTCCTGTTACCTCTAGTGCAGAGCTGCCAGAACAATTAAAAAACGGTTGGGTTGATTCTGGCTGGCGCTTCAGGACCGGTACGGCTTGTTGTGGGTAACAGGACCATTTATTCCAGCTTTCACCTGTAAATTCTGAAGAAAAGTGTCCAGTTATAAATTTGTGACCTGGAGTTCAAGCACACGTTTGTCATAAAGCAAATCAATCTCTAAATCGTTCCTGATTAAAGTCAGGACTTAAGCTTGGGTGAAAACTTTCAAATTCTCTGCAGAATTAAAGCAATTCTGCAAAGCAGAGTTTGAAACTGTCACGCAAGAGAGGGAACCTGAGCTCTAGTTTTTCAGATTTTTTATCTGTAAGCAGACCATCACAAATAAAATGTGCAACTTGTGCAATCATTTTTTATTAATGCAGTTCTTTTTTTACACACAATGTCTTATCTAAGAACGCACAAAGTAAAAAATTTAAAAGGTTACAAAACTCAATTTACAACTTACAAATTGTGATTTACAAGTACAAAATATTTATGACTGGAATTTGAGCCCACAGATCCAGAATAATTCGAGATGTTTTCCACTTGCAGTATCAGGCTGTAACATTACTGTCAGCTTGTCCATTTGGTGATGAAGAGCAGCAGTAATTCAATTCTGTCGACTTTCTCCTTGAAAGAAATAGTTTCCATCTGCAGGAGAGTGACTGGTGATTTGTGTTGGTCACATTTCAGTTGCTACTGTGTGAAGTCTCTTTATTGTGTTGCCAGTATGAAAAGAGCAATACTACCCCTAAAACATATCTGGGAATTTCACAATAAGACCAAAGGAGAACCAGAGATGATTAATGATGCTATGATTTCACTCAAAGGAAAGAGCAGTGTCCAGTTCAGACTTCTGTGCTGCAGCACACTGAGTCCATCAGCTCTTCACCAAACAGCTGTGCAGCACTGACGCAACCAGAGCGCCAGAGGAAGGGCTTAAATGCTGCAAGTCTCCAATTCCGCTCCCAGCACAGGCAAACCATTGTGGCCACGCTGAGCACTTGTAACAGCTGGACCACACCATGTTTATTTTGGACTCCGACCCTGTGGCGATGACAGACTAAGCTTCGCCCAAGAAGTTGCCTTATCCGCAGACGGCACATGATAACATGATGGATGAGTGTGCAGACAGGCCAGAGGGCTGAACTGGCACAGAGCAACAACCTCTACGCCCCGGCTGGGTGGCACACTGCAGCGCTCTTCTACTGAGGTTCAACCTATGTGTTAATTAACACGTATAAAAAATGTCCCAGGCTCCTACTGAAGATTCAATTCAGACGAAGAGTAGTATTTAATCTAAACCACCTAGGCGTTTTTCCTTTCCTGTTTAATAAAGACATTGGAGTGTTGATAAAACCATTTGGTTTTTGATATTTTCATATGTGAAACACATAAAAATACTTTCACGGTAAGTAAAGCATGCTGTTAATACGATTTACGGCAAAGTGTTTATAACAAAACACAGATAAATCAAATATTACTGCTAAATGATGAATCAATCAGTTTAAATGGTGAAAAGCATTTTTTCTCATATCTGTGACTCAGTTGTCAGGATGTCAGTCATCAGATGTGTATATTTATGTGAGGATTATGATTGGACTCCTGCTTCCTGCAACCTTTGACCTTTGCTTATCCCCACATGTTTAAGGCCAATGAGTGATGCTCAGACCTGCCTTTGATACTCAGAAAGGCCTGCACTATACTCTGTGGCAGGAACTTATAGGTCATTTGTCTTCAGCTATGAGTCTATATTGCTTTGTATGTTTTTCTTTAATGTGTGTTTGGAACGAACTTTCTCTTTAACCACAGAGAATGAAAGTCTTGGAGTAAAGACATTCAGCTGCTTTACTCTATAACCATTGAGGTTTATGGTTAGACAATGCAAGATGCTGTAATCCTTTATTAAATGAGAAACTGTCTCTTGATCTCTTTAAGACAAACTACAAAAAAAATTAACTCCATTCCTAAAGGTTATTGTTTACATCTTAATAATGTACAGCTGAATTATGATTTGTAACTCAAGTCCCTGAATCATCACTGCAGATGACAAAAAAATTAGTCTTAAATATGTTTAACTATACTGATGCTGTTTTGTATTGCGTATGGATATTAGGATAAGAATACAACTTTTAACACTAATATTATTTTATTCTGTATCAGAGAAATTTGTTTAAGTCCAAACAGAAACATGGCTATTCCAACTGAAATCAAAGACACATTTTCAGCAATTATTTTGGAGTCGCATAAACCGTGAATCCATGAATACTGAACATCAAATAGGCAGGGATCCACTGTAAATATACATCAATTAAAATATGAGTTTGTTTTTCTGTTTTTACAGTGAGATTATGCTTTTTTTTATGAAGAAAAATCCATTGATTTCAAGGCTATATTGGCCTTATTTACATGCAGATGGTGCTGTTTATTATCATAAAGTCCTGGTTAAACAGTTTTTCTGAGCTAATGACTGCCTGGGCAGCAGTGTGTGAGATAAACAGTAGGTAAGGAGAGACACAGTGATAAGCACAAAGTGGAGGTGCATGGAGCAGCCATGTATTATGAATGAACAGCTGAGCCACAGGAGGATTATGCCTGGTGAATTTATTTATTTATTTTTTTACACATGTTAGAGTGCCATGCATATTTCATTGAGCATGTCTGGTTGGGCTGTTGCTTTCCTGGGGAGCCTGACAGATGTTGCATGAGTGTGTGTAGGTGTGTGTGTGTGTGTCAGTGGATACAAATAAGGCATCAAAACTGAGACGCCGTGTGCAACTGTGATCGAAAAAGATGTGTGGAAAAAGAGCAGGACGCTAAACGAGATGAAAGTCAGACCAATGTGAGTATTTTAGTTCTATTTTGATATAAACTGATAATGAACTAAGAATTTGAAAACATTCTTCTTCAAATAAACAAAAATACAAAATTTTAAGTGCCAGACTTTGCGTTGCGTCTGGACTTACTTTTTTATTCAATTATTTAATATATAGACATATTTCAAAAGACTCAACAAACAAAACCAAACATTTCTTTAGAAAAGCAGGATTCAGCAGAATTCAGAAAAACCTGTGACATGTTAAAGGAAAAGTTTGTTTCTTTAAAGTGCTGGTTTGCTTTGGCATTTAGAGTCACTTTTGCACAAACTGATTGACAACACTTTTGTTGTCTCTGAGGCAACTTTTCTAACAGGCTGTCACCAGACAGTTTCTCATAGACAGGATAATGTCAGTGTGACTAGAGGCTCATTCATCTGCTATCCTCAGTGTGAGGGCTGCCACACTGTGATTCTGACAGGGAAATTTATGGCTTGAATTCCACTAACATCACAATAAATCCATGCTTAAGAGTTCAAGGACAGAAACTGATGTGCAAAGAAAGAATTTTTTTAAAATTTCTTTGCTCTTAAGATGATGATTTACATCAATTATTTAACCTCTATTGGTCAGAAAATCCAAAAATTGTTTTTAGAATGTTTTTAAAAATTATGGGTGCAACTTATTTAGCCTTTTAGTGGAAATGTTGGCAGCACTAAAACGAAGCCATTTGCTGAGTAAATCTTTCCCTCCAATTTTTCATAATACCGCCTTCTGAGAAATTCACAAAAATATCAACAAATCCCTGCATTTGTTTGAGCCAATGCATAATTATGAGTTTATTACAAATTTTCTGCAAAAATGGTCAGCAACATTGGGTTAAAGTCCCTAACGCTCACCTGGAGGTGGCAGTAATTTCTACTACTCTGCTGCCTCAGTCTTTCTTGGTGTCAAGATTTGGTCCATAAGTGATAAGGTGATTATTAAAAATCAAGCATTTTAAAGTCTTTAAAGAATAAAAACATTCGTATGTCCAATCTTGTGTCCTTGTTGTTTTTCTTTTTCTATGTGTAGATTTTGGAGGAGGCTTAATGAAAACAATTTTTTTGCAAAATTCATTGTGAATATTTCTGAAAGTAGCACCACAAAACTTGTGATTCTGGTTGCAAATAAATAAATTAATACATTTTAAAAAATCACAAAAATAATTGTGAAACCCTGAAGCAGTTCCTGCAGCAGGTCTTCTGCCAAGTTACATCAGGTCCCTTCTCTGTTAATTCTGTTTACAGTAAAGCAATGAGAAGCTTAATTAAACTCACCTGCTCTGCTCCCTCTGTATGTTAACAAATACAGTTTCCAGTTGCTTCATTGACATGATCAGAAATTCTCTGGTCTTTGACCCATTTCATTACTAAACTCACTGTTCCATTTAAATGTTGGCTTTGGAGAGTGACCATAGTTTCCGTGTGGATGTGTTGCTTTAGGCTGTTTACAGCTCACTGAGAATTGTTTTTCCAGATTTTCAGTCTCAAACTTTATGCTCAAGTCTGAGCGAAGCCAGCAAAAAAGTCCTGGGGTTCTACTTCTAACACATAAAACTGACACGGTCACAAACTGTCACACACCCTTCCAGTGAGACACATACAGAAGTTTGTTCATGGAATGGACTCTGGGCCAACCTCATCTCTTCTCAGACACACTCACTTGCTTTTAGCAAGAACTCACCCGCCTGAGGTCTTTGGGCAGCACAAACTTGAGGAATAAAGTAAAACAAAAAATAAGGAACAATGATATTTTCAACACAGCAAGACAAAGAAACAACAGCTCAAGTTGACACGGAGATCAGCTTGAAAATAAATGTTAGAAAGGACATGGCTGACAGGGAAGCTGCCTTAAAATCTCTTGACTGTCAGACTTTACACGCTTCAGAATTGCATCTTAGATCTAGTTTATTCTTCAGGCTTTTAGAGCCTAAACATTCAGTTTGGGACTGTTTTATAAATAGACTCCATGGAGAACACATGAGGAAACAAGGCCAATTACTAAAAAATGTCCCAAAAGTCCCCAAAAACCTTGCAGTTGAACTTTTCACATGCAAGCTAACAATAATAGAGCACCAGGAACTTTTCTGTAAGGGCTGAGCAGTAAATTAAGAATTACTCCTTTTTCTGATGAGTAATAGTTTTTCTAGTGCATGATATTCCACTGTCATGTTTGTTATCTATATTTGCTCTTTATTAAGCCATTTGTTCACATGTAAAAATTGTAAATCCCCCAGAAGTTGCCAAGAGAATTCATTCAAGAAATAAGATGGATACAACTGCTGTAAAAGAATGCATGTCCAATTTGCAATTTATGTTTTCAGGGTTTCAAATGATGCATACTCGCTTTTAAAATGGCACAACTCTTCCTTTCTTTAGCGCAGTTCTTCTGTTGTGGTAAAAACTCCACTATCCTGCTGCAGCTCCCTCCCTTCGGTCCTGACCTCCTACTTCTGACTGATGTTTTTATTGGAGTCCTACTGACTCTGGAGTGATGCGCCTATTACGGAGGTCACAGAGGTCCGTTATTTTACTCCTCCCTCATCTGCAACGACTTGACAGCAAGGGCTCAGACAACTATTCCCCAAAGTCGCATGAAACCAAGTCCGTCTTATTGCATTCCCATGCTTTTGAAAACAAGATTAACTTATTCCTTCCAGGAGAAAGAAAGTCATCCACCCATTCCTTCCTCTCCCCATCTAACCACAATTTAAATTTGTTTCACCTCGTATTGAAACATGATCCTTTTGCAGCAAGTTCCAGATTACATGGATGCCACTGATTGTCCAGTTTAGGACACACTGGGGAAGGGGTGTGTGGGGGTGTGTGTGTGTGTTGGAGAGTTGGAGAGTTGGGGGGATGATGGGGGTGATTTATAAAAATATGCTGCAGTAATTGAGCGAGGCTTCCCAGACAGTGGCTTTACTGTAACACGGGAACTTAGGATGCATTATCTACTGCTGAGAGTTATTTACTGCTAAAGCAGTTTTGACAAGGCTGTTCATCACAAATTAGTGTCGGTCAGTAATTCAGCTTGTTTACCATGTTTATCTAATAGCACATCTGTACACCCAGAAACATAAAGCCAAAGCTAATTTTTCCGACAAGCAAAACTACAGCTAGAGATGAGAATTAAGTTGTGATTTGAGAGCAAATAGAGAGCAGTTGAAATTAAAACTAAGACAGGTCTGTATGACAGCTCTAAGCTAAAGCTTTTAGCGAGCAGTCTGCTAAATTTTTGACAGCATGAATACCACATTTTTGTTCCTGCCAAATATGCCAAAATATGAGGGGTAAAAAAAAACATATTTATCTATTTCCTAAGTGCTTCAAAGCACCCAAAGTGTAACATAGGCCAACCGAGCCAAATACAAACACTTGAAAGGAATACGATGATCCATAAGCAGCCAAATGGTGCCGAGCAGCGCCTGTAACAGGCGGCAGTGAGGGGGGTTTGAAGTGCCACGCTGGGCTGTTGGCGGTGCTGACATTCAAGCCGCGACACAGCTCACCGGGACGCGATTTAGAGCGTGTACTTCCACCTTCCAAATGATGGCACTTCTAAGAGGTGAAAATAGATCCTCCTGCCTCCTCACAGAGTTCAGAGGCACTTTATTTCAGCTACTGAATCATGAAAAAGGTCTTTTGGAACTATGAGGCACATTAGGGTTAGTTTCAGCTTGGTAACAGACCTTCCTCCGCTCATTAAAACTAAGTGAAAAGTGACTTTAAAAAATAATTGGATATTTCTGGATGTTTGTTTGGCCTAAAAAGGTGTTTTTCATGGTCAAAGCCAGTTAAACTTTAATTTATGTTTTTCAGTTACAACCACAAACTTCAACATATTTTATTAGGATTTAATGTGACCAACACAAAGTGGTGCATAATTGGTAAACAGAAGAAAAATTAGATTTTTTGCTAATACAAATATAAACAAATTATATTCATAATGGGATTTAATGTGAGTATAAATGAAGCCATTCTGTTTGGGGTTTCAGAGTTTTGTTAAAGAACATGACTGAGAAAACATCATGAAAACAAAGGAACATGAAGCTCTCTGTGAAAAAACATGCTAGAAACAGAACAGTTGCCTTTCAGTAAGAAGGTCTTTGGTTCAAATCTCAGCCTGGGATCTTTCTGAATGTTTGTATGTTCTCCTTGTGTCAGATTGCAGCCCGAACAAAGTCAGGTTTGATTTTTTTCCCCTTATGTAACATGTATCTGATCTTTTCAAGACAGTCTAAACAACACAGATCTGATTTTTTTTGTCTACGTGGTACTAAATACTTATCTGATCTTTTCAAATGTGACTTGTGTCTGTACAGTCAGGTTGCATTCATCTGACTCGTTCCTTATTGATGCTCAGCAAACATCACTATTCAGCATCCTGATACGTTGAAGCAGGAAGAAAAACAACCATGATATGCGATAACACATATTGAGTTGTTAATGTGTTGGTTTGCAAAATATGCTCCACCAATACCATTCATGTTTACTTCCACAAAGACTGAGCACGCTCTGTACATGTGACGTTACGTTAGGAGTTCTCACAGGAGAACACATACAAGTCGCATATATTTGGAAATGTGGCCACGCAAAATAAAAAGAGGAAAATTGATTTCTCAAAACACTGGAATTGAGCATTAAGGTCTGCAGTGTGACCGCAGCCTTACGACATGCATGCTAGGTTAATTAGCCTCTCTAAAATTCACCAAGGAAGGAATGCAAGTGTCCAGCTTGTCCTGTGTGTCTCTGTGATGGACTGGTGACTTGACCAATCAAAAGCTCCATAACTCCACAATGATGAGCAGGACTGTATGGGCAGAAGGGGCCAAAATGGTCAAGATTTTACATCTAAAAACTTGAATCTGTAATTGTAGTGAAAAGTGATACTGACTGTGAGGGGGCTCAATGCAAATGCAGGCCAAGTCTTTGGTAATTTTGACTTAGACAACTTTGTGTTGGTGTCTCACATAAAATCCCAATAAAATACTGTAAAGTTTGTGGTTGTATCATGATGAATATGAAAAAGCTCAAAGGTTTTAATACTTTTGGAAGCCCAACACACATCAACTTTCCTTTTTATCATTTTAATAACTTCTGAGCGAGTGGTAACTGGGGTGATTCCAAGGTTTGAGGTTTGTCTCTGAGAGCTGCTATTATTATGTTTCGTCTCTGAGGGATTCACCTCTCTGGTAAAATATACTCGAATAACTCAGAAGAATAAACAAACACACTAATTCTTAATTACATTGCATGCACTAAGATCCACTGGGTGCCTCAGAAATAAATTATTTGCCTTTCTCTTTGTGGGTTGATCAAATATTGGGAACTACGTGAGGAATTCTTCCATACTTTAAAAAACAAACAAACTGGGATCCGGTCATGTACTGTAATGGATCCCTGAGAAAACTCTGGTTTCCAGAGCCATTTGGAACCTTCAATCTGAAATCCTGTGGGGAAATAATAACATAATGACATAAAGTGTTGACACAGACCTCAAACACAGCTCTGGAAGTAAAGCTTTTGGAGTTCAGGTCAAGTTTTGATGTAAAATACATCACACAGCAAAAAGAATGCCCACAGAATAAAAAACATACACAGATATTTAAGATGAATTTCATCATAACATATATATAAAACAAATACACAAAGCTTAAATAATCATATTTGGTATTAAATATTTAGAATATCAAAGCAAAGCAGAGGAAATTAAAAGATACCAGAAAAAAACCCTTTATTTTCTGGCAAGTTTATGACTGAGAACAATGTCTTCTTAATGTTTCCCTGAGATTGTTCATCTTAGAGAAGTTTTATGGTGACAAACTGACTGAATATATGAACAACAGCTCTTTAAAAAGCTTTACACCAGTCACCCTAACAAACACACCCCTTCATATCCTGGTCTGCAAATAAGTAGGCAACTAGGGATTAAGTGCATTGCCCACATAAACATGTGGCAAGACGAAGCTGGAATCAAACCCACAGCATCCTGATTGGTAGACAACCACTGAACCACAGTCACCACAAAATACACAAATGATATTTTACATAATTATTTATTTCTTTAAGTGTTAACATTAGTAAAGGAGTGTATGATGGCACAGATGGTAGTCCTGTTGTTTTGCAACAAAAAGGGCTTGGGTTCAATTCCCAGCCTGAGATTTATCTGTATAGACATGTTTCTTCCTATTTTCTCAAGGTAATCCAGCTGCCTCCCAAAAACATGACTATTAGTTTTAGTGTAAAAACAGTTTGGGTGTACATGTGTCCGTGTTACTTATTTATTTTAAGTTTTTACAAACATTTAATCAACACCTGCATATCTACCTAAATCGAGAATATTAAGATGCTAAATCAATCACAATCACAATATGGACTCAGAGGCAGATTATGTATAAAAATACTAATCTAGAAACATTATGTATTATTAATTATTTTCTTGGCAAATCATTAAATCTGAATCTTGTTGATTGGCAGAAATATGATTGTAAAGATAAATTAAACAAATCTTTAGTACAATTTCAAACGTGCAAAGTGAAAAAATAAATTCTCATTTCCAGCTGCAGACATTTTTGGCTCTGCCTGAGAATCCGAACCGATTTCTCATTTGCTGCTTTAGATCTATTGTTGATTTCATCTCAGAAGTTCTGTGCAGGCCTTTTCTTTTCTCCATCCTGAGCGCCACAGCCTACCAGCAGCAAAGGTGCCAGCATTGGCTTTGTTATTTATCTATTTATTTAGCTGCTGGAGTTAAATGGCTTAGTGACAAATTAGAGTGTAACAATAATGACCGCGATAGTTAACATCGCTCGCTTCTCATGGAACAGAGGAGTGAATTTCCAATGCTTCTTTTCTCCCATTCTTATTCTGACATATTTCACACCGCCTCAGAGTGAATGACAATTACTGCCTCAAACGTGAATGGGAACCCCGAACTTTGTTTTCTTTTTTCTTGGAGTCTAATGTGGCAATTCAGAAATACAGAACTGATTGGAATCGAAGGACACAATAAGGCAGGGAGGCGTCTTTCTTTTTCACCCCTCTTCTTAGAGTAGGCTGACTTTAGGAAAAAAAGGGGGTCAAGAATCAAAATGGGAATGACATTTGCCATCACCAGAGGCCTGCATTGTGCCAGCTATTGATGCGCTTTTCCCGAACAGAGCCTGCAAGGGGGCCGATTTGCATTGCAAATTGGCTGTGCACTGGCCCTTTTCACAAGTGGACAGGCGGGTCAGGGCATGGTTCCCACACACACCCCATCCGTCATCCCACTCCCTCGTCAATGCCCAGCCCCCCGGCCCCCATGCTCCATCCTCCCTCCTAACCTCAGCTTGCCCGAACGGCATCAATCGTAGCCAGGATTGAAGCGGCTCAATGTTCTCCCAGGCTGACTCCCAGAAGCAGGCACACACAGCAGGGGCTTTGTTCCAGCAGCGAGGGGAGAGGAGGGCCTGGGTCAAGGGGGAGGAGACCCGCAGCTTTTACAGGCTGTAAGTAAAGGTTTAGTCTGAACTGTGTAAGTTCCTCGTCACTGTTTGTTTGTTTGTTTTATCCCCCAGCTGAACCATCTGCCACACTTTTGTACATAGGTATACAATTCTAGTATTTAACTTGTAAATGCATACAAACGTTACATTTTTAAGTGTCACAATGTAAAGGTTAAAAGAACCAAAATGTTTAGTAAATGACATTCTGAACTAATCAAAAAGACTTTAATTTATTTTTATACCATCATAATAATACCATAATACCATATTCCCTTTTTAGGGAAACTGAAATGAAAAATATTTTTCTCATGCAGGATAAATTTACTTCCTTTCTCTTTAAATCAAGACATGTTATGAAAAAAATGTGTTTAAGATTTATGTTAAACGCAATTTGAATTCTTAACTCTCAGACATTGAACAGATTTTTGGGGAATATTTCATATTACCCAATATGGGTAATATGAAACAGTTTTAAATGTTGCATTTAAAACTATTCTAGTAGCTATGCCAAGCAGATATTTTTTTCTCTCTACAAATATAAATAAACCTACTCGTTTTCATTATTTTTGCTTTAGTCTTGCATTGAGAAATAGATAAAAAAACCTTACATTTCTTTCCTCTGAGCAGTTTTGTAGTTTTCTAAATAAGTTTTTATATTAAACAGATTTTCTGCAAAACATCTGAGACGATATATTGTTAACATACATGTTTTTCAGAGAATGCTGTAATAACTTAAAAAATTTCTTTATTGATCATAATATCACAGAGCAGACCAACAGAGGGCAGCAGTCTAAACTTTACATCCTTACAAACTGATTGTTCACTAATTTTTTGCATACTTTACCTCCATGAAGTTACAAATAAAGTAGCTAAGAGCTAATTTATAGGAATACTTTTGAATCTTGAAAGTCTAATCTTTGCACAAATGTAGTAATGAGTGAAAAAGATCATTTCTTGGTTTCTCTTAGTTGTGTAGCAAGAAATTAAATTAATTTTATTACTTTTGTTGTGAATTGGAAAGGAAGTGAATTTTATTGGTAGAAATAACCTCAAAAAGTCAAATTTTAGCTAAGTTTGAAAGTATTAAATTAATAGACGTATCAGTTTAAGTGAAAGCATGATCCATTTTCCATGCAGTTTATTTTTTCCACATCTTTAGTCCTTCCTCACTTTAAGTCATGCTGCATTCATCATTCCTTTTACTTTCTTGTGACTTTCTCTCTAATTTGAAAATCGCAAATATTATGTTTCCTAATTCAAGAAGACTAAAACATTTTTTTTAAATCTGTTTGTGATTTTTACCAGAAAATGTTCCATTTTCATAAGCAATCCAGTCAGGATTTGGTATTATTTTCAAAAGGAGGGGGAAGACATCGCGTCCCTCAGCTACTCCCAATCTGATCAGAGGTCTAATCGGTCAAACTGACAGAAGACGTCTGTGGGAAGACAGGCCATGAAATCCCACAGATAAAATGGTGGGTCAATCCAGGCTAGTTCTGAAGGCTCAGTGCCATGCAGCTCTTTAATCGTTGAGTTTCTAAGAATCAAGTATGTATTAACAGAGATGTTTTGTTTTGCCCATCTTTTTCTGATACATTACTGTTAGATAAAGTTTACTTAGTTCTTTCACCTTGAACAAGTTTCCAACTCTAAGTAAATAAATCCTCACAATCCTCTGCTAAAACCAAGAGGATGACTTGAATTTGAAAAACAAAAACCTTTTCTTTGTGTTACAGGAGGGAAAAGAGAAGCATTGGCAAAGCTGGAGGCAAAAAATATAAAGCAGCATCTTAGTGTGAACTATATCTACATTTTCCATCCTGTGAGATTAAATATCCATGTAAAGAGGCACAACCAAAAGCAGACTAAAAATGCATCCTAAATATTTTTTGATTGCTGAGGATTCAGTAGAAAGCATCACATTTTACTCTTTATATGTTAAAATTCATTTTCTCCAGTTTCCTGGAACCTGCGTCTGAAAGTAATATTTAGTATGACAGGCTCAGTTTGTAAATATAGTAAATGTTTTAAAAACAACCAGATATGGCAACCTTGTAAAGTACATTTTGTCCATTGATAATTTTTGTTTTCATAATCTGAGTTATGCTGTTATTCACTG
Source organism: Brachyrhaphis roseni (assembly GCA_903066815.1). NCBI lineage: Eukaryota > Metazoa > Chordata > Actinopteri > Cyprinodontiformes > Poeciliidae > Brachyrhaphis > Brachyrhaphis roseni. Next base: position 82,415 of record CAEFZY010057529.1, read on the forward strand.
GTAATGGGTTGTTGAAGGAATGCATTTGCCTGTCGTTCCACATAACTTAAAAAAGTGAAAAACAGAAAATCAATTTAGATTCAATTTCACAAGGGAGTGAAAATATATTCTTCCATCAAGGTTTCTTGATAAACTTCACAAGATTGTAAAGAAAAAGTATGTCAAAAAGTTTTATGATTCCTTGAAGGTTTAAAAAATCCATCAGAACATTTATTTGATTTTATTTATCCAGAGTTTGATGTTGATTCCACTTTTTTACTCATGTTCAACACAGATTATGAGCAAAGGAGGATCAAAATGCATATATATGTGAAGAAATAACTTTAGCTTGTTAAATACTAAAGCAAGGAGACTACCTAAACATTTCCCCATGTTAAACACACACAAACTGATTTAAAATCCGACGTTATCCTGACAAAAATAGGGTCATATGAATGTCTTTCAAGAAAAAAGGAACAAGAAAAGATGCTATTACTTTAGCCAATCATTCAAGGAAAGAGCAGCTCAAGATTTCAGAGCGAGGTTACTCATTAAAGATGCATAACTTGTTTGCCTGATGTCACCACATGACATGACAAACTGGTGCAAAAGGTTTCATACATATAATGTAACATGTTCTGTGCAATTCAACTGAAATACAAATACATGTGACAGAAGGACAAAGTAGAAAATTAAAGTGGGCAAACATTAATGTGAGATTCTGCCAAACCACCTTCAGCTTTTGCCAATTCAATCCCCAAAGTTTCTCAGAATTTCTGAAATCTCATCTCTTAGGTGATGTTCTGTCAAATTTACTTCTGCATACTGGTTTGAAAACTTGTTACTTTTTTCCTATGAAGTCATTCTTATGCTCATTTGGATTTTTATTTGGACTCCAGGTGATGGTGAAAAATAAGGAGTAACACTCAACATTTTACTGAGTGATAACTCGGTTAAAACAATGTTAGGTGAAAATAAGATCAAGAAAATTGGTTTATAAAGTTTACAAATGTTTTTTTCAGAAATTGTCTTAATCTTTTAAGTGAAGGATAAAGTTTTCTTACTGCTTTAATTTGAAGGTGAAGAGATGCAAAATATTGCAGTCACCTTCAAATCATAAAGTTAGCAATATGACAAAATATGTACTAAGTCCAGGAGGTGGATATGTATTTTCTTGCGGTATGGACTGGGAAACTGGTGGTTTTTATATTAGCCTTAAAAAATGTCTACTCAGGGACTTTTGTTGCATCTTTATTTTAGATGGTTTTGAGATGGGATGTAGAGGAATGCAGCTGGAAGAGGACAAAATCAGGGTGAATAGCTCTCAGATTTTTAGTTGTGTTTTTTTAAAAGCACAGGGTTGTTTTCACCCTGCGTCCTCCCCTCAGGATGCCCCAAAGCACAGCAGCAGAGCCACTGTGGCTGTTAGAATAATCATCAAGGCTTCCTGCTGGTCAGCGCAGTTGGTGCAGAAGCTCAGGCACATTCTAGAGTAGAATATTGAGTACTTACATAAATGGTGAATGGAAAAAGTTATAACTGAAAAAAAGGATTTTGTCCTTGATTACTTTTAAACTACCTTTAACACAAACATTTGTATTGGATTAAATGCTTCACAGCTTAATGACCTCTGTGTGAATAAATATATATGAACTACATAATATTCCCTGAATACTATGTAGTTTAAGTAATATATCGCTATATAATGTCTCACTGTTCAGTCCATCAGACCAGCATGGTAGCCTTGGAAAATCTCTGTGAGCAAAGTTCAGTCCATCATCTGAAAATGAAAAAACATATTGCAACAGTGCAAATCTACCAAGGCCAATGACCTTAAAAATGAACAAATTGGAATTACAAAAATAAATTTGCTGAACGGAAATGTGCCAATTTAGAAAAAAAAAAGAAGTTTTTCCGTAAAAGGTTTTTGCACTAAGATCAGGTGGTTTTTCAGCTGCATTGAAATTAATGTATTTTGTAAAAAGTGGAAGCACTTTTTTTCACATCTCACAAGTCATGTGATCAACAACCGGATGTTACTGATGGCGGAAAAGACAATGAAGATGACAAGAAATGGTAGGAGGATGAAGGTGTAGCATGTTTTTTGATGACTTATCACATGAACAAACTTATTCGCGTGTCACTTTAATAAAGACTGGTCTGCTCAGATGAGACCAAAATGACAAGCAAAACACATCCCCCTGAACACACAGTGAAACATGGTGGTGGCAGCATCATGCTGCTGCTGGTCAGAGTTGATGAGAAGTAGATGGAAGGCAATCCTGCGGAGAAAGACTTGAGACTGCAGTGACACAGCCAGGTCTACATAAAAACGGTCTATTTCACATATTAGGATAGCCCTGTCAAAGGCTGGATATAAATCTAATAAAAATGTTCAGTAAGACTTAAAAATTGATGTTCAAACAGTCTCTCTGCAAATCTGTCTAAACTTGAAACTATTTTGCAAAGAAGCCAGAAAGATTTCAGTGTCTAAATGTGCAAACTTGATACAGAAATATAACTAAAGGTTTGCAGATGTAGCTGCAGCGCAAGACAGTTCCACCAAGTAATGATGCAGGGGAATAGAATACAAATGCTGGTCACATTTTTAACATTTTTGTTTGAAAACTTGTTTCCTTTTCCCTCCCTTTTACATATTTAAGCTGCTGTCTGTCGGTCTATCAAGTAAGACACAACTGAATTGACTTTTGTGGTTGCAACAATGCAAAAATGTGGAAAGATCCAAGGTAAATAATTACTTTTGCAAGATACTATAGAATCCTACTTCCAAAAATCCAAATTCCCACTTTGACTAAGAAAACTGATCCTCTTTTCAGATTAAATTTACAATAACTAAACAAAACCTAATACATAGCAACATTATTCAAGTTTATATGTTTGGATCTGAAGAATAAAATCAAATCTCTGCTTTATTCTGCATCATAAGTCAAACATGGAACATTTAATTTCCAGTGGAACACACTGTATTTCTCATCAGCCGCTGGGAGGATACTCTAACTTGGTCATGACTCAACTTGAATTTCCAACAGAAACATTAACAGGGTTATAATCACTGGCATGAAATTGCTGGGAAAAAAGTATCCCTATGCTACAGTCAGGAGGTGAAAATAAAATTTTCACTTTTGGACAAAAGTGAGGATTGGTGTTTCTATTCAGACTCTGTCAAGCGTTTCTCTCCCCAAGCTTCCATGAGACAACTATTAACGAGCGAACTGATTTCAAAGGCCCTCTGGGTCGCAGGGACTGCATGTCCAGGCAACTGTGGAAAGAAAAAAAGAAGTCCCACATTGCTCTCTCATGCTTTCTTACTCTGTCTGTGTCTCCACTCTCTTCCCTTTGAGAACTGACATAAGTTTTGACAGTGGCAGTAAATCCACTTCGCAGACCTGCTGGGAGGCAGGGGAGCACGGCAACGGGAAGACCTTTCTGCACTTCAAGGACCGCGAGCGTCTGCCGGATAGCCTGTCAGAAATACTAAGGCTGATAATAAATTTGCTTTTGCACAGCTGTGACTGTGAAATGAGCGCAGAGGCACTGGGGTGAAGGCGAGAGCTAAAGTAGACAGATCTATGGGAAGCAATTGGCGGGTCTAACTTTTATAGAAAGAGGAATTGTTCAAACGACTAAGGCCAAGGCAAAGAGTGGAATTTATTGCCAATGCATTCTGTTAAACAATGTTGTTGGAATTATATTAACACTGAAAGACATGTCAGAAAATGGTTATTCAATAGCAGCTCAAATAAACCATCACCAGATGTCAGACAGACAGTGGATTTTTAAAGACTTCTATATTAAGTTGGACTTGACAAGTTAACACTTGACTTTATGTGTCAGGATATTTTTTTCTCTAAATTTTCAGAATTTTACAGCGACAATAATATTTGGTTTCTCTCTTGACTTTCCCAGTCAAGACACAAAAGGACATTCAAGATTAGATGATCCTCCCATTACAATTCTGACCCTTTAGCTGTTTGTTGTATTGGCATTCAAAAAATCAGTTTTAGATGACTTGAGCTTTTGGAAGTGGTGCCTTATGCTGTTAGAAGTCGCCACCAGATGATGGATAGACTGAGGAATGGAGATGGATATCAGTCATACTGAAGTAGGCAGTGAGGTTTAAGTGATTATCAATTGAGCATTAGTAAGCCTGTGTGAACTGTAGCTTCAGTTCGCTGGTTTGTTTTCACTATCTAAAGATGTTTAAGGGCCTTGAAATGGTAGAAGTTTCTGAAAGCACACAGAAAACCAGGGCGCAGAATATAAATATATGACATAAACTGACATAAACAGAACAAAAGCACAAGGAATGCTTACCCACTCCCATTGTCCTAGTGAGCAAAGCACTGCTACAGGGAACCTGTGGTCTACTTTGGGTCTTTCTACACACTTCCTCTGCCTTAGGCTGTGGTTGTTCTGTAGCGTTTAACCAAGAACAGACTTTTTAACCATGTCACCTGTCAGTTTACACCTAATCACTGTTATCAAAAACAAAACTGACAAGTAACATTAGATGCATACTTTAGAAATGACCTAAAGGTGTGTTTTTAGTAATCTGATAAATTTTATGAATATTTTCTACACATTTTTTATTCTATAATATAGAAGAAGTTGTGTCACTTAGCAAAAAAGTAATTTGAACATGTTTAGAGAGTTTTTTTTTTTAAAAGTATACACTGTAAAAACCAAGTTTTATGATATGAATAATTAGACTTTGGTGAATAATTTAAAAACTTTTCCACACATTCTGAACAATTTGGTCTAGACATAGAGTGAAAAACATACTAGAGGGGAAGAAATGGAAATAAACTGTAAAAAAGAGCAGGGCCTTAAAATAATACTTTGTTGAAACACTCATTTGGTTTTAGTGACATCAGATCATTTGTACATGATTCACCATAAATGAAGTTATTTCTTTGTTTTAGGATCTTCCAGATGTCTGGACAGTTTTATCTTTAAGCTAAAGCTGTAGTTTGGATAAAGACTCTTCCTCTAGTTCCTCCTGTTTTAAGTGTTTTGTGTATTAGTCCTGGAATGTGAGCAATGCATTAGTATATTTGGATTTACTACTTTCCACACCTTTCTGCTCAGGCAGGCCTGGAGTGTCCAGGACCTCCTCGTGAGACTCCCATGGGGGATACCTGGTGTTTGAAGCCATCTGCCTGGCTGTTTTAAAAAAATAAATTAATATTCAGTTTGGTTGGGTAAGGAGGCTGGGAGGTGCCTGGGAAGTGAGGAAAAGAAATACCTTTTCAATTTTGTTTCACGGAATAAAAAACAACCAAAAATACTTTTCTTATTTTGATAAGTTCTGTATTTGTAATTAACAGACTAGTTTGACAAAAAACATGCACAGGCACAATTTTAGAGTGAAAACAACATTTGTAAATAAGTATGAGATTGAATGTTAATTTACAGCCAATTTAAATTGGTGTCCTTTTATACTGAATGTAATTCAAGCTTAAATGTACAAGTTAAAGAAAAATTAATTCAAATTTGCAGATAAATTTTATGTTCTATATGTAACTTGCTACAAACAACTGAAGGATGCTTTACATTTTAATCATTATTCCTAAAACTACACCACCCCAACTAGTGAAAGCAAATTTAAACTGTGGTAAACAGAGTTAACTTTGATTATATTTGAAATAGTACACATTAAAGAATTTATATTGTAAAGTATGAACAGTATTTAAGTAATATGCATTTCTTTTTATTTCAGGCTTGGAAATCTACATTTTCATTATGCCCACCAATGATAATAAATGTAAAATAATGATTAAGGTGTCACTAGTTTCATACTATTGAGGACAGAAGTAGAACAGAATAGAATAAAAATATCTTATTCTATCAATTTTCTCACTTGTTCCACAAAGAGAAAATTCAGGTCTAACAGCAAGAAGGTGACAGGATATCGAGGCAGGGATGATTAAGTATTTTTGCTTTGATATATTGTCAAAATTTAATTAACATCAGTAAGAATTTTCAGTTAAGAAATCAACCTATTAGTTTATTAAAACACTATATTTACAACTCTTTTTTTATATGTTCAAGACAAACGACACATAGTTGTGATTCACATTCATAGCTAAACTCACCAGTATGCACCACCATCTGTGCTCCATATACCTGTTCTGTTTTCTGTTGGAGCGCCACCCAACCTGGCAACCTTACAGCTCGAAACCCAAATAATGAAAAGTGTGTTTGTTTCAGGTTCACATGTGTTTTTCTCTGCACCACTATTAGACCTAAATCGTGATAGTTTCTTTTGGCTGAACATGCTCCTAACCGTGCTAGCAGGGGGGAAAGAAGGAGCCAGAGCATTTACTGCCTTATGCTGAGGACCCGTTTGCTTAAGAAGGTCCTGGAGGAGAGTGCCTGTGCTTTTGTTGGCTCAATCTTCGTCTCTACCTCTACAGATTTGACCTATCCAAGTCATTCAATCAACAGACTCTGTGGACACCCAGGGAGAAGGCAAACAAGGGAAAAGCTTCATTAGCGAGAAACTAGAGATGTTTTTTCAAGAAGTAAATTATTTCCTATGTTTTACACTGTGGCAAGTTGGAGTAAATATACAGTATATTTCTAACACAATACACTACAAATATTACACAATTTTATACAATTATTAAAACTTGATGCAGGTTTTGCGCTGTGGGGGGTTCTTGAATGTCTCAACTTCATTTTATTTGGAATTTTATTATTTAGACTGGCACTAAATAGAACTTAAAAGTTGTTAGCAAATGTAACAAGATTAACAAAGACTGCAACCTAAATTTCATTTGCCTCTTGAGAAAACAAAAGCCCCTCAGGCAAAGAAGTAACATCAACACGGATCAAGTGTTGCACTGTTTGTGTGGTGTTAAATTGCAATAAGTTAATTGCATAAATTTATTGTGCGTTTTTACGCATTTTAATTTTTTATTCTGCCAAAAAACAAAAATGTTTTATTATTTCATATATTTACAAATAGAAATTGTATTTTCTCTGATACTTTCCTGCAAATTAATAACTTTTCAACATCAGAGAAAAGGAAAGGCAGATTTATTTGAGAAGCAAATTTCAGCAACAAGGCTGAGATTTTGATGAAAACAGGAAACAACAAACAAAAATCATTCAACTGCAGAGGCATAATAAAAACAAAAGTTAGAACACAGATTAAAACTAACGATGGCCAAGTTTTTGTTTCAAATATATGAAATCAATGTTAAAATTATTGTTGTTTTGGCAGAAATGTGCTGCTCCATGGTCAATTTTATCTTATCTTTCTTTTTAATCTGCAATGGTCCTAATACTCATTGTTGTATAATATTGTAAATAATAACTAGTGAGGTCCCAAAGTTTGCCATTTAAATCACAACCACTAGTGGTTGTGATTTAAATGTGTGACACAAATATCACAGACAAAAAAGTAGTTTTGATTTGAGATGTGAAACAGTTTTTATCATCATTCACTGTGTAAAAAACAAATTGCATCCAGCCTTTAAAGAAAACCTTCTTTTTGACTTTTAGAGGATACATATTAAAAAATTATTTTAATGTGGGAAAATATTCTGAATGCATGATGAATCTTGTCTTCACCTGAGTTGTGCAGTTCTTGAAAAAGGGCTGATAGTTTCATCTTTGGTGGTCTGAGTTGTAAGTTAATCTGATGTTGTCTCAAGCGTGCAGCAGTACAATCAAAACTTCCTGCATGCTCTTGCAATGCATTCATACACAAACAAGGTCTAACACAGAGACTCCAAAGTCAAGGTCTATTCCTGCCTGTCAGAAAGTCCTAAATCTGATAATTAACCAGGCAATTTTCATCTTCCACAATCAGCATTTTTCTGTTTACTGTGGCACGTATCATGCATTCTTTCTAGATGACTGAATCACTTAAGGTATTCAGTGACATGTACTTTAGGCGCAAGTAGTTTTCTTCCACACTGATTGCTGTTTGAATAATTCACTTCTAGGCATCACCTGACTATTTGGAAACTCCTATTTTAAGTCTTGCAGAGTTCCTTATTTGTCACTTCAGATATTTGGTAGAGCCACATTTCAAACAGCTGTATTAAGTGTTGCACTACCCAAGAAACTGTGAAAGGTAAGTTGCAATGTATTTGATAATCAATGCAATGTCTACTTCTTTGATCATATCATTATTTGATGTATTGTGATGTTTTACAATTCACATTAACATTCTTACATAGCATTAAACATTAAGATATTAAAATAGACTCATTTTAATATCCTAATGTTCAATTTAATATCTTAATACTGAACTCCTTTTAGTTTGAAACAAAAATTCAAAGCCTGCTTTGAAACTGAGTAAAGTCAAACTATTCAACTAAAACTGGAAAAAATGCTGCTGCCAAGCTTAAAACAAAACAATTTACAACTATGTGTTAAGCATTGGAAAAAACATAAACTTTAATTCTGTGTAAAAACTCAACAAATGGAGTTTTTTATTAGATTAATTTAACTTAAGGAGCGTCTCAATCTTTGCAGTGCATACTGGCAATAAATGGAACTCATATCTGATCTATTTGGCTGTAATTATGCTGCCATCATTTCCCCCCTTCTATTTACTTTTTACCTTATCATGAAAAATAATCCCAAATAAACTCAATGGTTTCTTTTTCCTTTCCACTGTTGTTGCATGCATGCTTGGTATGAGGGATTGCAGTAAAGTCAACAACACAATGCAAGCTCCTGTCTGCTGTTGCTACATGCTCACCTAGGTGAAGTGAAGTCTGCAAGTCATTGACTTAATCCAATCAGGTTAAAATAATTTGAATTATTAACTGAGCTAATTAACCCAATTAACTAATGATTACTCATTAGGATTACTTAATGATTAGGATTAACTACAACGCATGTGTGAATGAACTGAAATGACTTTTTAAAACTCATATTGAAAAAAACAAATACAGATTGTGATAGAGTCTGCTGATTTCCATTTCGAAGAAAAAAAAAAAGAAACACTAATTACTCATAAAACTATGAGCCTACAGATGTAAACCAGGGTCAGGTAACAGTTGCTTATCTTTTCTAGAGTAAACTGAAACTGGATAGTGACACTACAGGTTGTAAATTGATCTAATTCATCACTGTTTGAATGAAAAACTTCATTAGAATTATTAGTGTCCCAGTTTCATGACATCATGGTGTGCAGAGAAATCACCTGTGTTCCCTTCTGGAAGGAAAGGTCATGGTTGGAAACTCATGGCTGATGCACATGTGTTTCAGTGGGTTGAAAGTACCTGTGGGGGTGTGCATGCGTGTGTGTGTGTGTGTGTGAGAGAGAAAGAGCTTGAGGCTGTTTTTAAGTATGATCTGCCACACAGCAGAATACTTCTTTCCTTTATTCATTATTGCCACTGGGTTCTGGAACAGTGGCACATTTTCTGTGCTGAGCATTGTTAGCCAAATGTTTGAGCACCTAACATCTGCTAAGTTTTAAAACCAATTGTGTCGACTTATAAAATGTTTCAGAATTTTTAAGATTTAGATTTTATGTGATGACAAACAAGGAACTATTTTATGAAATTAGTTCCACACCACAATCAGATACATCACATTAAGGTTGCATCTAAATCACTGACTATTTTTGAGCTTGACAAACGGAAACAGATTAATTTCATTTCAAAATGATTAAAAAAAAATGTCTCAGTCTTATTTTACATTAGTTTAGGGATTAAGTCAGAGTTGCAGCACAAACATGTCTATTATTTTTACAAACAAACTTTGGACTTCTGCTTTTAAATCTATGTATTTAAGGTAGGATAATACAATCTATATTTAATAAGTCTGCGTATAGCAGAATTTGAAATAGAGCTGACTGAAATTAGCCCACATGCCAAGCAGTGAAATGGTCCTTTATAATATGGCTGACTCAGACACTTATTTCATCATTGTGTTGTTTTCAAGATTTGTGGAACATGTTCAGAAGAAAACAACAAAGATTGTGTTTTGTATTCAAATGTAAAAGAGAAAAACATTATGTAAGAAGCTTAAAAAAGTACCGCATTCTGATATGGAAACTGCACGTAATTTTGAATTAATATATGAATCCTTTGTTTTACAGACAAAATATGTTTAAATCTGAGCAAAAATCACAAAACTAAGGATAGATTACAAAGAGATTTATTATTTATTTCTATTTTATGTGAGTTTTTTTAATCATAATTCAATTAATAGATTGTGATATTACCGAATAGAGAACAGTCTAAGTTTGAGACTCTTTTCTTTAAATGAAATATATCTGTTTTCATGATGGTATGCAGAATGAAAACTGCATACCAAAAATAACTACAGACAGACCCATGACAGGTATGTAAATTATTCAGTCTGCATGTGATGGCATGTCCAACTCAAAAGTTTACAAGGTCAGAGTGGTGGCAGGCCAGTGGAGAAGTAATGATACATGTATTTTCAGTCACAACAGCGAGAGGCAAAAACATGTCTCATAGATGCATTGGCACAACTTGACAGTTATTGCCCAGCAGCAGCTATCAGTGGCAAAGACATCATAACACTCCATGTGACTCATGAAGCTATCGATTAAGTTCTGGTGTCTTTTGTAGTTGTGCCAGCTTTCTGCAAATTGAATCTTTAAAAAAAAAAAAATCACAATCATGTGTACCAAATTATGTGCAGATTAACCCACTCAGACTAGCTTTGTTACCAATGGCAATATGTTGGCCATGCATGATGTACTGTGAGTTTACAAATGTGGAAGTAGTTGAAAAAGTTTTTGGTTCAGTCTGTATACTAATGTAGCTGGAGAGCTGGAAACATTTGGGGCGAAAAGTTGTGATGAAAGGACAAAGTGCTGAGGGGGATGAGAGAGAAGAGCTGGAGTTGGTGGGATGTTAAGATAGCAGGGGGGTGGGGCACAATATCGGGGAGGTCTACTTGGCCATGAAATTAAAAAGCAAATGCAACTTGATGCAAGAAAAATAAATAGTCAGGAGGGCCTCCCTGGTTTGGTTTAAACAACCGCAGTGATTATTGAACTGTGTTGATTGCTTCCTGACTCACTGGCTTCAAAAAAAAAAAAAAAGACTCAAAGACTTAACACAGAAACATTACCTCAATTTTCAAGATTTATTGACCATATATGTATGTTATATTTGTGAACGGAAGCAGCTATTAAAAACTAAAAACTATTAAAAGATAGTGAGACATAACCACTGTTTTGACCTTTAAAATTCCTGGGCATCGATTGTCTTTGAACACATGTAGCAAGTAACAACAATAAACAACTTTGTAATTGGACGAAAAGGATAATGACATTCACCATATTGAGTATTTCCTGCACAACTCATTCAGTGACCTCTGACCTCCACCAATCATTCCCATGCTACATGCACGGTACTGCTCAGAGTGTCTCCCTACCAGCCACATATCATAGAAAATGCGCTTAGAAAACCAATCAGAACCTTAAAGATGGCAACAAATCATGCAGAATTTATGCTTAGCGCTTTTGCAAAATGGAAAAACTGAGATTGAAGTGAAAAGGTGTGCAAGAGGAGTCACATGGGCAATGCTACCATGGAACGTGACATAGTTCAAGTTGTAAACAACACTGATGTATAAAACTTGCAGCACATGAACAGTATATGTGTAAAACACATTTAACACAGTGAGGAGCCTATGCAGCTCACTACATGCTGCATCAAAATGAAACAAGATACAATCCTTCTGTGCCTCGACTCCCCATTAATGGTTAAACGACATCTGTAGCATTGCAGGCTTATTAATGCATTGGCCAGCTGGACTTTAAGTAACAGACAGATGGTTTATGTTAAAATCACGACTATATAAATGCATTTTTTAATCTATGAGATTATGTTCTTCATGAGTTCAGCAAGTTTCGATGTTCTTCTTGTCTTAATAACTGCATTGAGTTTTATATGTAGCTGGAATTGCTATTAAATCTGCTCAGAAATGTTGAATTTCCATTACTTAGAGGAAAAATTCAGGATTTCTGAGGTGACGTTCTATTAAAATGTTATAAGGAACAAACTGTCTAAGCGTTTTCATTTAGTATGTATTCAGTTTAGTTCGTTTTCACGCTGAAGCGAACGGCTAACGTGAGCGGGACCAAAGACAAAGTAGACTTCTACCATCTTAGAACAACTTTGTTTCCACTGTGCAGATTAATGCACATTAAGGTAAACATTGAAATGGGCAGTTATTAGAATTGCCTCGTTGCTAAAATGTGGTGTACAAATAAACCTGATGGTGAAACTTGATTATTTCAGCTAGGCAGGTTTTGACCCTGACACCTGTAAATACCAGTAGAATGGAATTAAATATTGAATTAAAAATTTTAAAACATTTCTAGTCAGTTACTGTCTTAAGTAGAAAAGGTTTAAAAAACTCAAATATATTAGTTAATGTGAATTCACAGAATCTCCCATTGTTTAATTTTTACTTCAGAAAGTTATTCTCTGATAATTATTGTTAAAATAACCAGTTTCTCTGTAAAGATCCAGCCAATGCAAAAACATCAATGTTTAAAGAGCATATAAATAACTCCCTGGGCATAACATAGACCTGGGTGATATTTGACAGCTCTTTCCTGGCTCAGCAGGGTCAATTCCTCACTTTTTGGGGAAATGCAGCTTTGATCAGCTGCATCCAGAGTTTGAGTCACTCAAATCAGAATTTCTAGGCTTTAATTTTTATCTTAAATTAGAATAAATGTGACTAAAAAACATGTAGCAGTCGCTTTGTAAAGTTATGTTTACTTTCCATTGGTGAAAGGGTGAAATATTTCACACAATGCCTTTGTGTCATACAGCGCTCACATTTGTTCACACATGTGCGTGACAAGGCTCCTTGGAGCTTTTTCTGTACGCTCTTTAGTCAAACACACTGTACAGTCCGGCGCTGATGGCTGGCATATGTGGCTGCACTTCCCCGCTTGCACCATGACACAAGAATTCACACTTCCCTTCCACCGAGCTTTGCCACCGACAGCTGCACTTTTAACAAGAGCTCAGAGATTCAATTACTGGCCCTTCTCCGCACTGAAGCCTTGTCAGCCGAACCACACAGGAAATTGCCTCTCACAGTGTAAAGGTGGTAACTGGATTGCTGGCCTCTCAGGGAAATTGTACACACATTGTTCCTGTATGCATTTGATTAATTTGTGAATTGTTGGCAGATTGCATAATGGCAAAGCTGGACGCAGATCTAAGCTTAAATAGGTGCCATTTCTATAACTCTGTTGGGAGGCAGAGAGAGAAAAAAGTTAAACAAGTTTTTAATCAGGAGGCATGGAAAGGCTTTCGGTAAGTAGGATATGAAAAAGACATTTCTTTTACTTTTAACTGAATAAGTGAGCACAGGGAAAAATAAATCAAATTCCCCCCAGTCCCTCGTCTATTTCCCCCCTCAGTATTTTCTTCCTTTTTTTACTACCTTCATGAAAGACTGAGTCTGGCTGAATTCATCTGGTGGTTAAAAAATAATGTCAAACTCTTTTGATTTTAGGTTACATCAAGATCATGAATGTTCTCAAAGGACTGGTTGTGGCAAAATGTATTAATATGTTAAATCCTTCAAATATTGTTTTCTCTGCGATTGATAGTTCTTAAAATGTAACAAATTCTCATCATTCCACGTTGATGTCATTTGGTCTTATACAAATGAAAACACATTTTATTTGATAAATAAAACTTTAAAATAACATAACTGTTAAAAAAAAAAAATGGAGATATTTATGGATATTTATCGAGTTTGACACCAATGATCTACAGAATAATTTGCCCACAATGTCCTTTTCTTACTTCCTTCCTCTCAAAGGAAGGAAGTATTTTGTGTGATTTGGTGTGATTTTTGGAATCACACCAAAGCTTCCAAAAATACAGAATTATACAGTATGGTCATGGATAAGCATTATCTTGTCTAGATGTAAAATATCTCCATATTATTTTTTCTGAAGTTAAAAATGTTAACAGAATAATTAGCTGGACTTCTAAAGCTTTATTATTATTTAAAAACATTTAAACATTTATAAATTGTTTATTATTAACATTTGATCACATAAATTGCCAAACCCAAATTTGGTAGTGACTGCATCACAGAAAACTATATTTTAATATCTATGTTACAATTGTGTTGTAATTCTGTCTCTTTTAGTCTAGATACATAATTTATAGGCTTTTGATTTTGGAGATAGATAAGTTACCTTGTTCTGTTTTAACAGAACTGTTCTTACACTGTTGGGTTTAAGTCAAACAGAAGTAATAAATACTCCAAACAGATGTAATAAATCAGTCCAACCTTAAAATATGTCTTGTCAGCTTTACAAGTCAAACAATAACGTGATTTCAGAGCTGCAATCATTTCTGCTCAGGTTTTTCTTCAGGTTCTTTTCTTTTGGCTTTGCATAGCAGCACTGATTATAATTCACACCAGGCGAGTATTTCATTTTTAAGTGTAAATGTGAAATCGGCTGCTAATTCATAGCTACATCATTTTGCTTTGGAAATTGGAGCAAGCTGAGTGCTCCCTACATAAATGTCTGCATGTCGACTTCTTTTGACATTTTGTTGGAAGTCACCAACTGCGTAAGTGAATAAAACTCTTAAGGCACATTGGAGTTTTCCGTGAGAGAGAATTGCATCAAGTTATTGGTTTCCTTTTCCCCTCTCATTCTTACACACTTTTTGGCAGTAACACTTCCAGGGTAAGTGGAGAAGTGGATGTTTTATTCATTGTAAATTGCTTGTACAATACATATTTTGTTCAGTCAGTCAGGGAGAGAGAGCTTGATGTTTTACAGGACTTGGAACATTAAGAAAATGGTTGAGAACAAAATATCGATAGTTTCAAAACATATACTAAGACTGAACCACAATTGACAGTGTGACGGCAAAGGCTTCAATCCCTTCAACTCTCTAAATATGACACTATTATTTACAAATGCAAAATATTTCACATCGAAGAAGAACTTTGTGCAGATGTGTCTGCAAAATTCATCAGTGGCCACTGCTGGGTTGAGTGCTGACAGTGGCTCTGAAGCTTTGCTTCCAGCAAACTTATCATGGTGTCAACACACAAAGTCAAATTCCCCCCAGAACTATCCTCAAAAAACAGAAATGCCTCCACTCTCTGGACCAAAATAAATAACCAAAAGAACCTATTGAAGCACATTCCTCCTCTGGAATGAAGCCGTACTTTCCCCCGTGAATAAAAGCCTGCTTTTTCTGTTGCAGATAATTTTTTGGCCATTTGAAAGTCAGTGAGTGTTGTGATTGACTGGTAGATGGGTTAATCGCAGATACTGAGGTCAGACCATCCTCTGGGAACTGGGAGCATCAATCACCAACCAACATCACTCATCACATCGACGGCTTCCTATTCCTAATTGCCCCTCTCTTTTCAGCTGCAGTGCAAAAAGGAAAATATTTTTATTAAATCTGATTCTTCTTCTTATAATATAATTATACACAGAAGGGTTAAGTTGCTCTGTCTGGTCTATACCAATAACTTTTTTTCCATTTATGTTGGCATTGTTTATCGTAGACCTAAAAAGGCTTAAATGGACGACTTAAACTTGAGGTAAAATGATTTTTTCTCCAATATGTTGAAAAACAACAAACCAGATATAATCTTTTGTCTTATTTGCTGAAACCATCACTTTGTCCAAATGGGGAAAGATGAGCTAGAAGCACTGGCTCCTCCTAGTGATTCCAGTGAGAATCCACAACACTCCACTGTGTAAATAACCAATAAAAAGAGGAGAAATCTGCTGGTCTAACACCTTTCTGCTTTTGGGTGTTTATCTTTGTCTAACTTTAGTTTATTGCCTCTTCATTTACCACTGGCTGCACATAATCTTTAAACTTGCATGCATAGAGTTCCCTGTGTGGGATAAATTGTAGGGCTTGAGGAACGGGTGATTATTGTTTAGGGAGCTGGTCTGTGCGTGTCTGCTGCCGACTGTGAACACTGTGTTTTTGTGTCTGTCCTTGATGGATTTAAATTGGCCTGCAGTCTTAGAAACAGGGAATGCTGACAATTCTTGTAGTGGTTTTGCAAGCACAGAATTAAAAAAGTAAAAGTGTTAGAGGCCATTTCATTTGTTTTTTTTCGTGGCTGTTTGCATTTTCATTTCTAGTGAACAAAGGCAGTTTCATTTTACTGTTGTTTATTTAAGCTTCTGTAAGAAAGAGAAAAATGTGTTTGAAAATGTGTTTGTTGCATTCAAGATGTTTCTTTCTTAAATATTTTTAAGTTTATTTATTGAATTCATTTAAATTGGAAAACAAAAAAGTAATCTATTGGCAATTTAAAAGTCAAATCAATCAAATTCATATCTGGTTGTGGAAATTAAGTTAATAACAACAATAATAAAATAAAAATCACAGACGGTTTCATTTAAGTTTTATTACATGTAGTCCAATTAGATCAGAATTAACATACAACACAATCAAATTTATGTTACAGAGTAAAAGTTGCCTACAAAGCCCAGTTGTTTGTATTGTGTCGCTGACTTTACATCGATTCTTCAGAAAGAAGCAACTCTCTCAGTGGCTGATGCCTGTGGTTACTTGTTTAAGTTGATGGACCTGTTTGCTCCTTTCGATTTACTCAACTCTACACTCATTTACGACTTTATTATTTACACCTTTTCAATACTTGATTGGACAAACTTTGCCTTCCAAACTGCCAAACATGCCTTACCAGTTTTCATCCATACTGACATAAAAGAATCGCTCAGCTGACGATCCACGATGGCAACAAAATATCTTTCACACTTTTGGACACCAATCCCAAGTCTGAACCTTTGACATAAGACATGATGGATGTTTCCGCTAATGTTTTCTAGGCAAATCTCTGACCGGAACATGTGAGTGTGAGTTAAAATTGAGACTCAACAAAGGAAGCAACATTTTTCCAATCTGGAATTGCCAAATTCTGTTGACCCAGTGTTATCTGCTGCTCCTCTGCCCATCTACTTCGAGAGTCTACATGCTGTGTGTTCACAGATATGTTGCATACCTTAGTTATAATCAGTAGTTTTTTACGTTAATGTTGCATATGTACTAGTTTGCCCATTGTCCTCTGACTTTAGACATCAACTTTTGCATCCACATGAGTTCTGCTCACTGGATAGTTTCTATTTTCTTGGAACGTTGAAACCTGAGAGATTATTTTGTGTAGAAATTCCAGTAGATAAGCATTTTTATTAAAAAATTCAAACCAGCTGACAGAGCAGGCAACCATGCCAGATTCAAAGCAACTTAAATTCCCTTTCTTCTTCATTTTGATGCTCTGTTTGAAGCTCAACAACTTGATTTCACCTGGTGTGCATTCCTGCAATTTTGTGTAAAAAACAAATGTACATAATAAAGTGCTGATAAAGTGTATCCTTATTTCACTGTGACATTTTTTAGTTATGAGAATCTAAGCACATTGATCACAACTGTTTGCTGTTAGTGCATTTCAATTCTAAAAACGTTTTGGTGTTTCAAACAGTTTTTGCCAGTGTGTTAAAATTCACCTAGTGCTAGCATTAGCAGGGATTCTCCATCCCCATGTTTAGTTACTCCTCTCCCCCCTTTAGCAGTACTGGTGTTGGATATGGACTAACTTAGACCCATTTGTGTCCTGACCAGCATAAGCCCAGTAAATAAAGAAATTCTCAAAATAAATACAACTCACAATTAGATTTTAGCTTAACCTTTAAATACTTTAACTTCTAATGTTACAATGACGAGCCACCAATAAAGTTATTTATGTAATTGGACTTAAGAAGTGAAAAGCTCTAATTTAAGGTTAGAACCATCAAATGTTTGGGCAACCCTGAAGCCACTGCTTGGAAAAGTCGTGAAATTCCCTGAATAAAATATATTTTGAAAGTTTGAGGTATAAACTTGAGTGAAATACTGTTTTCGCAGTTAGTTTTTTGCCAGTTGGCTTGTGCTCTTGCATTGATTGCATGTTGCCTCTATTTAAGCCTTCAGAGAGTGGTGGTCTTATTTCAGATCAATGATGTTAAAGAGTCAAGGTTGGCATGTCTTCAGGGTGTGTTTGCATTTATGCCAGAAAAAGAACTGACTCCACGCTACCAGCTAGGTTTAACTTTTGTCCCAGAAAGGAAAAGGCTGTCATCCCACAGCAGACCGAAAGCTGAAGACCGAGGTTGTTTTTTTACCTCCTCACTGCCTGAGAGCACAGAAAGCAGTTGTAATAAATGAATGAATGAATGGAAATTGTGTGTATGGAGCAGAGTGTGAAAACATCAGCATCAAGTCTTAAAACTGAACACAGTTTTAAAATCACAGTTTCAGACAATGATTCCTGTGTTAAATTAAAAATTAAGCAGTAATTTAAATTGTGGATTTTGGCACTGTCCCCAGTCCTCTTTCTTCTGTTTTTATTCAGAAACATGTATCGTTCCCCTGGGTTGGCTGAAAGGCAGGCAGACTGAGTTTCTGCTTCCACCTCTAGGAGTAACTCAGGCTAAATATTTTACGTTAGAAAGTTTTAAAGTTAATTAATGCATAGGTTTTACTCAGTAAACCAGTATAAAGTATTAAACTTAATGAAATCATTTCAAAATGTAAAATCAAAGTTAATATTTTCCAAGCAGAAAAAGAAGACTTTAATGTAACTTGCAAAAGTATTCATCCCCCACCAACCTCTTTCATTTGCCATGTTTCACCCACAAGCATCAATGCAAGGATTTTAAGTGGTAGACCTACACGTGTCTTTTTTTGTAGATGCTGACCCCCTCCATGCTTCAGATTCTAATAGGATCATTGAAAATAAAAACATTAATTGAAAGTATAATTGTGATTAAAACATAACATAATAAAAAGTACATCAGCCCAAAGAATCCACCACCAGATTAAACAGAAAAAGTAAAAATTGAATAGCAAATTAAAAAACTGTTATAAGGCTAACACTCTTAAATTAAGAAATTAAATCCCTGTGGTGGATTAATTGACATACATAACTAAACAAATTGTCTGGACAGTGAATCAATTTGAATAACAGCTCAACGTGCAGCACACACAAAACCTAAAGGTTTCTTTAAAGTTGAAAAAAAAGAGAAAACTTTAGCATTTGGGCTCTTTTCTTTTCTTTCCTTTCTTCCAATAAAAGTTGTGAGGTCATGGTCAAGTGAAAAATAAGTTATTTTGAGTATAATCAACAGCAAAGTTAAGAAGACTAAATTCAGCATGAAAATTATTTGCTGTCAATGTATCACCTTCCCTGACATTTATTCTACGCCACTTTAAAATTCCTTGACAGTTTAAATAGAAATGCATAATATACAAAAATATATGGGCTGTTTGAAATCACAAAAGGGATGTTGGATCTGAATGACATCTGGAACAATATCATTTGGACAGATGAGACACTTTCCAAAACAAAGCTTTGGTGGTTGACAAGTTGGTTGGATCTGTTTGTATTGATGGATTATCGTTAATAATCTGTCTCCTTGCTGAATCTTGGTGTCTCAGAGTCTAACCCTACTCATTAGACAAACCCTGGTGGTTCTGCTTAATGTTTTAATGTCACAACGGTAATCCAATGATCTCCGATGTACCATCTCTTGGTCACCATGCTTTAGGTTTAACCTGACATGTTTTGAGTACACTCTTATTCTCTTTAAATGCTTTCAGTAATACATTCTAACCTCAGTCACATTCTGTCCTTGTCCATTTACACTCTGCCTCAAGTATGTCCAGGTCGGTTCTGGTCTCTTGACACCCATTTAGAGCTGCTTGTGCAAACAGACGCTATCAGCATATGAAATGTTTTGTCTCGGTTCCATTAGCTGAAACACATTGCTTCCTTGAGATGCAACATGCCTCAGGTTAACAAAACACCAAAGCATGCTGGTGAAGTTGACGTGTGTGCAGTCGTTTTCATTGACTACAGACGTTCCTTGTGCTGCACACAGACCACACATCCAGTGAATCCCAGGAAGGTTTTCATACCAAGGGTATTACAAGCATACAAATATAAATAGTATTGCCTGGTAGACTATTTTATCCACAGGTGGGCTGGACTATTAGGTCATGTTGTTTTTCATTTGCATTAGAATCATTTACCCTCATTTAACAAACCTGCATTTGGCAAAAATGTGTTGTGCAGTTATTTTGATACTGATTTTAAGATGAATCAACATGGATTTGAATGCACGACACATATTAAATTTGTGTCAGTGTGAAGTTGCTCTATACACTGAAGTACAAAATCTTACCATTTTTTATCTAGTTTCTACTGCAAGTATTTTAGCACACTTAAAATATGATAAAACTAACTTAAAAGTAATGTTCAACAAGACGTATGAGTTTGTTTAAAGTTAATAATTCTTGAATATTTAAAAAAAAAATTTATTATATATGTATATATAGATATACAGTATGTATATCTATATCTATATATATATTTAGAATTCATTCTTTCACACAACATAAATAACTGGTAAGCCTTATACTTGAGCTGGAGAACTTACTGTCAATTGATTTGTCTTCAGTTGGCATTGTTATGCATCTATACCTAGTACTGAGTTTTTATAACATTGTCACAAAATTAAAAATGTTGATGTAATTAAAGTAGCACTGGACAATTTATCACTTTTCTTCTTATTCTTAAGACTTCTGAACTGAAAGAGGATTTACTTTCATTCAACCTTTTGCTTCTGTTACATCTACAGTCCTACAAAGCTGATTATTTTCTGTTTTTTGAGAACTAAGCACGCTAGAGAAGTAAATAATTGTTTTATACTACTGTGAAATATGACACCAAAAAACCTAATAATGAATAGAAAATTCTTGATTTATTGTGCTGAAGCATGAATATGTCAGTTAAAATTTTATGCTAAAATATATCTCTGATGAATAAATGTATACTGCTTGTCATGTTGTGCATTATGTAGATTTTCTGTAAAAAAAGATGATGACTAATTGTGCGCTTTGTTCCATCGCTCTTCATGAAATGGGTTGTTCATTCAAAACCTTCTGGCACAGCAGCTCTGGATAAAATATTTGTTCAGCTGTTGTGCTGTGCTTTCTCTCAATTTCACATAGCTGCACATGCACAAGATTAATCTAATAAAGAAACAATTAACAATATTCTCTTTGTCAGCAGAGAAACAGCTGGGCTGAACCAGCCAGTAGCTGCTGCTGTGGTATTTGTTAGTCATTTGTTGAGAACAGATTGACTTGGAAACGGCATTTCCCTCATACTGTAAACTCAGGGCCCCCTCATTAGGTCAGAATGTTTTCCACTGCGTAGACAGATGAGGTCAAACTTGTAGTGGATGTTTGGCAGAAAGGGAGGAAAAGAGAGTGGGAGGGTTAAGTGGGCCAAAACAGGTGGTCACCAACGTTCTTAATCAACTGTGATGGATATACTGGTGCTACTGGGAGTTTATTGTTTACTGTAAGTGTTTAGAAAGTGTAAATGTGAAATAGTTTACCGTTTCACATTTATTGTTCCGACTATATTGCTCAACATCGCATTGAGAATGTTGATGCTGACACTAGTTGCACCAACAAGAAAAAATGTTT
Organism: Brachyrhaphis roseni; assembly: GCA_903066815.1. NCBI lineage: Eukaryota > Metazoa > Chordata > Actinopteri > Cyprinodontiformes > Poeciliidae > Brachyrhaphis > Brachyrhaphis roseni. The sequence continues at coordinate 103,948 of CAEFZY010057529.1, forward strand.
TTACTAATTTGGAATGGACTAAGTTACATTAAAATAGAAAACGTTTTTAACAGTTTTGTTTTATAGTGTCTTTGCACAATTTGACCTCCCGTAGTTCTGCTTGTGCAAATATGAATCAGTGATGTGCAGTGAGGTTCATAGCTAGTGAGGCAATGACTTACCGTATTTTCCGTACTATAAGGCGCACCTAAAAGTCTTCAATTTTCTCAAAAGCCGACAGTGCGCCTTATAATCCGGTGCGCCTTATATATGGACCACTTATATAAGTGGTCCACTTATATATGTGTACAATGTTTACTACATTGTAGTAAACATTTACTACAATGTAGTAAATGTTTACTACATTTAAAACACTTTACTACATTTAAAGTGGTTTAAATGTAGTAATTTATTTCAGCCACTGGGTGGCTTCCCGTTCATATTTGCTACATCTCGTTCATGGATCTGAGTATTGAGTGGTGCGGCTCTCAAGGCAGACTTGTTTATTACTTCGTTTTGTTGTGTGCGTCCATTGAATGTAAATAATACTGTTGTTGGTTTAGTTCAGTTTTATAAATGTCTAACGGGATATTTGTACTTTGTCCCGTTGAATATTACGGTCGTTTGGTGTTATTTACTTGTATTGTTGAGAGCTAAACGTTAGCCATTTAGCATTAAGCTATTAAGCTCGGTTAATTAGATGCAGCTGC
>CAEFZY010057530.1:0-33166 GCA_903066815.1 Brachyrhaphis roseni
TGCGTGGCTATTTTTTTGGAGTATGCGAGAGGTTTTGGTAGTGTGTGAGAGACAAAACGTAATTTTTTGGAGTGTGCGCGGCTATTTTTTTGGAGTATGCGAGAGGTTTTCGTAGTGTGTGAGAGACAAAACGTAAATTTTGTCCTAAACGGCCCCTCATACAAACAGCCTCCCTCCATCTAGAAACCCGACCACCCAGGATCACGTTCTGTCTCCTAAAAGAAGCCTCCCTGCTCGGCCTCCCACTCCCGGGCTTTCTCCTTTAACGGTGAACCTCCATCACCCCAGCAGCCCTGGATCACAGCCCTCCTCCCCTCTGTCTCCAAAGTCTTATCCACCCCCCGCCCTCAGCCCTTCTGTCATCATAGAGACCAAAGTCGGGTCACTCCAGACCCCACAAAGCGATCTCCCATCTGCTGGTCCATTTTCACCGCTGCTATCTCACCCTCAGTCTGCCAGCTGCCCACCCACCAACTTTGAAACCAAAAGTTTGCCCCTGCACGACAAAGAACGGCGAGCGACCTCAGCAGGACCCTCGAACGCCTGCGCAGCCAAACCACCCACAGGACAGGGCCGCAGGGCCCGCAAGCCCCCACCGTACCCGCACCACAGACTCTCTGAGCCCACAAAGAAAGTGAAAGAGCCCCGCAAAGCTCCTCCATACCCTGAGAAAAGAAGGCTGCTCTCAACCACCGTGTGAGACAATGCAGCAGGAGGGGGGCGGCCGATCGAACAGAGGCACAAACACAGCACCAGCCACATGTCTGCAGGAGTGGGGAGTGATTTAAGGCAGCTTAAGGCTCGCCAACTTCAGCCGAGATCAAGTTTCCAGGGCAACGGGATGAAGACGCAACTCAGGGTGAGTAAGTCCAGAACAACTGCGTCACTGCAAAAACAAAATCTTATCAAGTATTTTTGGTCTAGTTTCTAGTGCAAATATCTTAGGATACTAGGAAAAGGATAAACTAACTTAGAAGTGACTTTTCAGCAAGAAATGGGAGCTTGTTTTAAGTCAATAACACCTTAATATTGATGAAAAAGGACTAGTTATAAGTGAAGTAATCTGCCAATTGAACAAGAAATTTTCCCATATTATAAAATATAATATAGGACACTAATTAGTACTTTGTTTTAAGTCGATATTTAAGGAATTATTGACTTAAAACAAGCTCCTATTTCCTGCCAGGAGATTTGAAAGGGCAGAACTTGACTGCAAAAACACAAAATCTGATCAAGTATTTTTGGTCTAGATTTTAGTGCAAATATCTTAGAACTCTTGAAATAAGACAAAACTAACTTAGAAGTAACAATAGTACATTACAATATGGGACACTACCTAGTACTTCTTCATCAGTATTAAGAACTTCTTGATTTAAAACAAGCTCCTACTTCCTGCCAAGAGATTTCATAACATGAAGTAAAAAGGGCAGAACTGGACTGCAAAAACACAAAATGTTGACAAGTATTTTTGGTCTAGTTTCTGAAATAAATTAAAACTAACTTAGAAATAGGAGCTTGTTTTATGTCAATAATATATATTTTTAATATTGATGAAAAAGCTATAGGTGAAATAATTTGTAAGGGGGAACAAGACATTTTCCCCATAAGTTAAAATATGGGAAACCAGACACTTTTTAAAATCAATATTAAAGTAATTATTGACTCAAAACAAGCTTATGTTTCTTGCTGAAAAGTTACTTGTAAGTTATTTTTGTCTTATTTCAAGTGTACTGAGATACTTGCACTTGAAACTAGACCAGAAATACTTGGTAAGAGTTTGTGTTTTTGCAGTGCTGGTTCTACCCTCTTCCCTCCCTGCTCTCAAATCTCCTGGGTGCATGCACGGGGCCGTAATGACATCTGGCCGGCTTACCGCTCAGGTAACAAGAGCCTTTGTGCAGATGTTCAATTTGCACCCCGGCTCTGCGAACTCCCACGGACTGCACCGCTAAAGGGCAGAGGGGAAGGCATTATTAGCCAGAAATCTGAAGGAAACTGCAATTACCTCAGAATGGCGAGACAAAGAGAGAGGTGATTACTTTATTGCACCTCACCCCAATGCATCCCGGCATAGTCACTCATATATATCAGCATCGCCTGTGGTCGGTAATTGCTGTCAGGAGTCGTGATGCTATGATGAGAAGTCGGCGCGGCTCAAGCTACTTTGGCTCGGCGGTGTGACAACGCGCACAGGAGAGGCAAGGTCAGGGATCTGTGGTGCATCTAGAGGCAAGAAAGGCTCTCATAAAAGGAGACGCTTGGCAAGGCCACAGAGGAAAAGTTCAGGCCAGCATTGGGGTGCATGTCAAGGGAGACAGGGGGCAGCTGGCCATACGTTGTACCCTTCATCCGGCCCCACGGTGTTACAAAAATCCCATCTCCTTTGCTGCCTCTGGCTCGACCCACCTGGCCTCCGTCTCCATCTGTTCCCCTCTAAATGTCAAGGGGATGCAACAGGAAAGAAATAAGGAGCTGGTGTGTTGGAGAGGAATGCCAGCCAGATTGATTGCATAAATACAACACAGGAAATCAATAGCTGTTTCATTTAGGACATAAATGCTGCTTTATTGGATCCTTTTCTCTTTGTGCCGACCTTTTTGAACAGGATAAAGCTGCTGCTAGTTTGCAATTTATTCCATTGTGAACAAATTCAATGAAACGATCAAAATCAGCGCTTAATCTCATTATATTTACGCTGCCTGACTGCGACACACATTCTCATATCAGTATCAGTTCTTCTAACGCCCGAGACATTTCACAAGACATGGGCATTATCGGGTTTAAACAGAGTTTCTGGAATGAGTGAGCGATGCTTTTATGTGAAACTATTTTCAGATAGGGATTAGCCGTCAGATTTTCCAGAACCAGGATGTGAGACCGACTCGAGTAAATTAGACTTCTCAGATTTCTATGGAAATCCTTTAAAATTCTGCATGCACCCTGAATGCAAAATCTTTCTTTTACAAGTCTTGATTAAACACAGTACAAATTACCACATGAGTCTCTGAAGGAAAAAGAATGAGCGGTTTTTCTTTGCATCACACAAACACGCACACTGAAGGAGACACTGAAGGAGACATTGTCTCCTTCAGTGTACCATCTGATCCTGGTACATCAGATGGTACCAGGATCACTGATTCGCAATCAGGCCAACTGGACTGAATTACCGCTGCACTGTAAAAGAATTACCAAAAAAAAATAAATAACCGTTTAGAGTAGGATAGATTGCTTCAAAGCTAATGACTCGATGCAATCAACTGTCCACTGTCGCCACATGCTTGTTAAGCCATATGAAATTGGACGGATTTATTTTCAACTGTACATCAGTGAATTATTTTACACTTGGACGCAACTCACTTTGAATGAAATGAATTGACTATGTTTCTGTATAATGAATCTATATAGTGAATTGAAGTGGCATTTTTTGTGAATTGGTGCTGTATAAATAAACTGATTCGAATGACTTAAATAGATTTAAGAAATTATATGAAAATATATAAAGTTGATTAAGTAACTAACCTGCAACCTGGACAAAAACTCATGAAATTAAACCAGTTATGTGAATTTTTACTGAATAAAGTTTGTCAGTTAAAATCTGCAACATTGTAGTCTAATATTTGCTAAATTAATGACATAAGTGACTAGCTACAGTGTCTTGTAAAAGATTTTCTTCTTTCTCCATGTGTTGTGTGGGGATTTAATGTCATAGACAAAATAGCATGTAATTGTAAAGTGGAAAGCAAAATGACACTTTTTTTTATTTACCAGTCTTTTGAGACATGCCTCTCTAACAGCTTTGCACATCTAGATACCAAAATCTGAAGTCTTGCCAGATTCTCAATTGAACTTTGGTTTGGACTTTTACTAGGCCATCCAGACAAATAAATACGCTTTGATCTAAACCATTTGCTCCTAGCTCTGAGTCTGTTAAACGCTGAAAGTGATGTTTTTCTCTCTCTTTTTTTTTTAACTTCTACAAACAGAATAAATGCATAACAGACCACATCAAAGACCACTAGCTGTGCATGTAATTCACTCCAAAGATCCAAATACTGTTATAAATGTTAAACATGGCTGATTAAAGTTCCCCAAAAATCCCTAAAACTAAATACAATACAGCATTTTGGAAAGTATTCAAATCGTTTTTCACATTTTGTCAGCTTATAACCACAAACTTCAGTTTATAAATGAACACATTCTAGCAAAGAATTGTGTGGGAGGAAAATAATATGTGGTTTCCAAAACACAAATTTGCAAAGTTTTCATCAATATTCAATGTTTCCAGCTGCAAATCTTTGGGGATGTGAATCTACCAGTTTTACACATCAAGTCACAGGCATTTTGCTCATTCTTCTCTGCAAAACACCTCTAGCTCAGTCAAAGTTGGTGAATAGAAACAATAAACATCAGTTTTCAAGCCTTCAGATTTCAGTCGAATTAGGTCTGGACTTTCACAAGGCGTTTAGGAACCTACACCGATCCGTCTCAAGTTCCATCCGTCTTCTCAGCTTCCATGTCCCTGCTGAAGTGATGCTCCCAACATTGTGTTTCATCAGCACAGTGTTCATCTGATACCAGGTCACAGTGGGGATGGTTGTTGGTTTTCCTTTCACATATTATATTTTGCATTTAGGCCAAAATGTTCAATGTTGGCTTCAGCTGACCTCAGCATCTTCCTCCACATGTCTGCTGTGTCCTTTGTGTTGCTTGAGTCAAACATAAAACAGGATTTCTTTTAGGTCCCACTCTTCAGATGGGATATTGTTTTATTGACCCTAACCATGCTTTAAACTCTTCATGAGATTTCTTAAAACCTGAGACCTTCACAGCTGGGGAACTTGTAAAGTTGGAGAACTTGTAAAGGCAATTGGTTGCACTCAATCTACATTCAAACGCATGAGATTTACATCACTTGAGATTTATGTGGTTGTGTTGGTCAACCAAATATAGTGCTAATAAAATAAGTGCACAAACGTAGCATGAAGGGGAATGAATACTTTTGCATGGGAATATGTAAAGTCTGCGTTCACAAAGCCCATTCTTTTAGCCAGGATCTAACTAGAACAATAACAACATCCATCTTTTATTTATAACTTGTACTTCCAACAAGCTGTGCAGGAGCTCTGTGTAATACACCTCTGCTCCACAACATCCTGCATGTTCCTCCTAGTTTTTCCTGTGATGTAAGGAACTTTTTCTGCTGGTGTAAGACAGTACGCTGAGGTGCTGATATGTGCTCAGGATCTGGATGACAGAATCAAGGCAGCTCTGGGCCCTGCAGATGGAGAGAGCTGATGGGCAAACAAAGAGCTGTTGAGAAGCAGAGATTTACAACTCAAAGGAACAAACAGCTCAACAGAAACGGGCCAGAATTTGGCCGTCAAACTGCAGCAGAAATCACAGGTTCTGCTTTGCTGCGAGGGTGCGGGTCGGTTCTGCACGGCATGTCAGGAAATCATTAACACCTCGCTGTTCCAGGGAGTTTTCAGCAGGTGAAAAGCAGCGATTTTCAGGCTTAAAAACACTCCTGAATGGAGAGTTTTCAGCTCCGACGTGCGACTCTTGCATCAAGCAAGCAGACGCCGGTTTGCAGACGATCTAGATTTTCTCTGGATTTAACATAATGATAGATAAATCCCTCCTGACTTTCTATCTCAGTAAGCCCACAAAGATCAGCAGTCCATACATTCCCATATGTGCCTCTGGATTTAATAGATCCTCCCAGCAAAGCCTCTTCCTCCCCCCAGAAATTACAGGGAAACAATAGAGGCTCTCTATCTCTTAGAAACATTTATTTGAGCACAATATACGTTAATTGACTACGCTTACAGAATACATTTTAAGGCTAATTTTTCATTACTCTAGCAGAAAGGGTCTCATAAGTTTCATTTGGAGGCTCTGACACTGGCTGCTTCCCTAAACTGGTCCAAATTAGGAATGCATTAGTGGCGCTTCTAAAAATTACGGTTATTGGGCAGATAAGATGGGACGTAAAAACGCAATCCTCGCCGAGGCCCGGCCCTGACAGCGCTCAGAATATTTAACGTCTCGACACAGGCAATCAAATTCCTCCTCTCTTTTCATGTTTACCCTTCTGACAAGGCTACGGCAGCTTCCATCACACCACGACTGATGTAACCTGACAAAAAAACAAGAGTTATCTCCACCGAGGTGACGTGTCTTTATTCAAACACCCATCAAATTTCATCATGATTCACAGCAATCAACAGGTAGAAAAAGAAAGGACGCATGTACAAAATTAATAGCGCAAGTTGTGTTTTGTTTTTTCTTTCTCAGAAAAAGGTCGAGGTCCGGGTGTGATCTTTTCCTGCTCTGACCCCCCCTGAGAGAGAAAGAGAGCCTGGATGGTGACAAAGGGACCCGGCGTTTCCTCCACTCCGGGGGATCGCCTCGACACCAGATGAAAGACACCGAAGGTACGCCGCCTATCCCAGCTAATCCAAGAGCAGAGTCAAATCAGAGAAATCCTCCAATCTGAATTCAATCCTTGGACACTTGTGCTGTTTGAGGGTTTGGATCAATGTCAGTAAGATAAAGAGGCCGCACAGTATAACAGAGAAAGGGGAGAGCAGAGAAGAAAAAGAAGAAGAAGAAGGGGAGAGAAGGAGAGAGAGGGAGATGAGGGGCATGTGATAATGAAGCACTTGTGAAACCTGCACAATATTCTCACTGATCCCCACATGTGGCACTGAGAGATGAAAGCCAGAGGTTCGAGAGTGCTGGCATTTTCATTCCTCATCTAGAAACCTCCACATGTCTGTGCATGCTTTACATTTTATTACTTTTGAGTTAAACATCTGCACTAATGTTCCAGACTTCAATTTCTAGATTTTTCTCCCCCCCCCAACTGCTTTTATAGCATCCGACTACAAAACTTTGATCTAGTTGGGGATCATTACTACCAGAAAACTTAAAGCAGCGCTGAGGTTTCTTTATTATTCAGCTCAGGGCTGTTTCAACACTTCTGGCATTTGCGTAAAGTGATATCAGCTCCATTTGGAAATCTATAGTCCTACATTAAATATACACCATATCTTCCAGATATAAAGTCACACCATCTGTTGTAAAACTAAATGGGTTTGTTTGGCAAAATTTAAGAACTAGCAGTTCTAAGAGTTCGTACTGCTAGAGGCTAATAAAGTAGTGAAATGGTGGCCCTTTTTGGATCTTTAAATGAATTTATTTCCAGTCAGTGAGTTGGACAACAAAGAAAGATGCGATAAAGGAACTTATTTCAATATTTATGTAAAAAAAAAAAGTTTTTATTTTTGAGACATTTGAATTTTTAGCATTTAGTCAGTGGAATAAGGAGTAAATCCAGTATTTTTCCATATTCCTCCAGACTTTTCAGGACTCTACATCTCTACAGCATGGCCTGGCTAAAGGTTTAAAAAGTTCTGGTTTCAAATCTACAAAAATGTGCTATTATACTTCTTAAAAAACATTATTAGAACTGATTCTATCAATGTGTCATACTAGTCAGAGCAGTGAGGATAAATTATTTCCTGTTTAAGCAATTAGGTCATGTTATATAATTTTGTTTTAATGTATAGCATTAATACTAATCTAATCATACAGCAAATTTCATATATATATATTTATATATACTCAAACTGGTCAATAGTTTGCATAATCTAAAAAAAAAATCAATTGCATTTTGATTCTTTTTTGTGACGTATTTTTTGAAGTAGTATAGTTTCATCAGAGAGAAATAGCAGGAAACAAAAAACTGGCTGATGTTTGGTGGGATCAGACGCGATGCTTTGAGTTATCTGCAGAAGATGTAGATAAACGGAGACACTGAAGTGCTTCTTTCAACAGCGGTGCTGATCGCAGTGAGACAGAGCAATTTCTACTTGTTTGGATGTGTGCTGCTTCACAATACCAGGGATTACTCACTCTCCTCTCAGGATTACACAAGATGCATAAATCTCCTGCTAATCTAAAATGTATCTAAGCTGGACAGACCCCATCCCAACACCAATCTATGCATTCCCACACCCACTGGAAAAAAAAACAGAATCTCTTTATATTACAAACTAAGAAACAACTACAGAAGCACATAATCTTATGGCCGATTTTGATCCTGAAAAGTCTGGATAATCAGTTGATTCCTTCATCTTTTGTAGAACAAATCCAAAAATGAGTGAAAAAGCCTGGATATGTACTACAACTGGTTCTCCACGTCCCCTCAAACCAAGATTAGCTTCATCCTGCTTCAGTTTTTGGTCGTTTCTCAGGAAGAAATCCACTGATACTAAAAAGCAGAAGCACAGTTCACCGAGGTGCTGTGCTTGGTCACAGCAGAGCGAGACTTCTGTCCAATCAGAGCTCGTCATGTGTCGTCCGTCCAATGACGGTCAGCTTGGAAAGCTGAGCGCTGAACTTTCCATCTCTTTGGGTCACTGGAATTAAGAAAGGAAAGTGAATTACTGCTGGAGTCTGTGTGACATCACTTAACATTAGATTTATGTAGGTGTATATATAATATCTGCTTTAGCTGTGATTTCCACAGTCAGCTAAATATCAGACGTCAAAGCTATGATGAGGTTTAGAAGATAAATGTTTTTGCAGAGAAAAATATGAGACATAACATTTTAAAAATGAGACCAAGATTAGGTCTGTGATAATGTACAAACTTGGTTTTTATCTTCTTATCCGTCTTTTTTTTTTTTTTTTTTTTTGCTTTATTTCTGCTGTTTAATATTTAGAGATGGTTTTTGTCTAACAATTTGATTTTTTGTTTTGCAAGAAATCTTAAATATTTTTTGAAGACCTGACTTTTATTTCTATCTGGTTTTTAATCTCCCACGATCCCACAAACAACTTAATTATTCTTCATGCAATAAATAGTAGAAAGTATTTGTTGCCATAGAAACAACTACAGAAGCAGGTAATTTAATGATGTTTGGATGAGCAGACATTTTTGGATACTGCAACAAAATTGATTTGATGGGAATATTATTTCTTCTTACCTTTTCATAAATAAAAAACATTTTCCAGTGTCTATATTATTTTGCATCTATGGATACAGGTAATCTCCGTGAGACATAAAGTCTTAATTTGAAGGCAGAGAGTATAGTCATAAACAGAATGACGCAAAGAAAATATTCTGTTAAGTAGTTTTGTCTTAGTAATATCAATGTTTACATAACCCAACACAATGCTGTTAATAATAACACATTTTAACAATGTTTATAACCATGATAACTGTAAAGCTCAGTAATACTGATTATTGTGATACATTTTCAAATACAAATTGTGATTAAATCATGGCTGTTTGAACAGATGTTTTGGAATAACAAAATAAATCGGTAGTTTGTCCTGAGTTGTCGTGTAACAGGAGTCGGCTGTGTTATTTATCTGAGCTCAGTATGTTAAGGTTAGAACAACTTATTTAAATTAAGGTTCATTTTTGCTTTCCATAATTTATTTGTATATATATATATTTTTTTGTTCTGTTGCAAAATCTTTTCTCACAGTAAAAAGATGGCATCTATTAATATGGAATATACTCTAAAATGAACCAGTTAACTAAATTATTTGCACCTAGCTTTCAGGAAAAAAAAAAAATCCTAAGATAAGAGCATTATAATTACAGTTGCCACTAGATGGAGAATGAAAACTCAGAGGGCAGAAATAAATGAGTCACACAGACAATTAAGGGCCAACAACTGAGGCAAAATGTCTGGTTTTGGACAAATTATTCAGTGTGAGAATAGAGATGCATGCAGTGCTGATGAAAACCAGAAAACAAAAACATAAATATTTTAAAGATATAGAAACAATGAATGGTTTGTATAGGTTTAAAATAAGTCAATACTTTCAGCGTATCTTTACATGTAGTTACTATTTTCTCCAACAGGTGTCTCTGTTTGGGTTACCGAAACCTGAATATGCCACCATGTGTTGCAGCAGGAGCTTTAGGGCTGTAGTAATTAAAAAGCCCCTTACATACTGTACTACACGCCGATAAGCAATCTATGCCTGGAATTCATCGCTCCCGCTGTTTCTCAGTGATGGGATTATCCTTAAGTCTGTCATCGGCGCTGAGTTCGGAGCCTGTAAGCGTCTATACTTTAGCGTCTAATCTGCTGAAAATGACAGCTGAAGTAAATTGCCAGTCGGGGTGACTAGTCAAAGCCTGCTAATCACAGGCTGGAACTGAAGCCCCAGTTGGGGATTTCTGCAGGAGCCCAATAACAACAAATAATGCTACAGGGACGACTGTGCGCTCCACTCACAGCTGGAGCGCACGCTTCGCAGGGGAATCTGCAGGGAGCTTGCAACGTGATAATGGGAGGGCTGGGTGGGTGCGGGTGTGTGTGTGGAGGCAGAGAAAGAGACTGATGTGACAGGCAGAGGGAGTTGATTGAACACTTGGAGACACAATCAATTCCTCACCTGTTGATTCTCCTATGGTAAATTCGTCTGGCTTCAGAGGTACGTCACGCTGGCCTGTCACTGCTGTTTCTGACTGGAGACGCAGCGACGAGGAGGAAACGGTGGAAAACAAAAACAAGAGATTAAAAAAAAAAAACAGATAACAGGCGGCGGCACAGAGAACAATGTCATTTGCACAGGAAGGAAGAAAAAGAAAAGAAAAACAGAGGAAAGAACTCCGATTCAGCATCAAGGTCAAAGAGATGTGTTTGTGTATGCAGTCTTGTTTCAGTCCCCTCACTCTGAAGTTATTTTCTCTGTTTTCTCTTTTCCGTGCAGGGCACACAGCCAGAGCAGGAGGAGGAAACATGTTCTCTCTCTCTCTCTCTTTCTAATGACGCGAGTGTCAGGAATGTCCTTGCTGGGGGAAAGGAGGCGTGTCAAGGTGTGCCTCGCATCGCCTCGCAGACCACGACCGCATCAGATACAGCAGACCGCTGCGAAGTGACTGTCCAGACATTAACCTTCCACTGAAAACATTACGTGCAGAGATGCAACTCCAAGTCGGACTCCAAAAACGAATAAAAATTTGTCTTTCTGACTTGCATCAAGTTGTAAAAAGTTGGGATAGTGCTGAGGCCATCGTTAGAGGATGAAAGCTGTAAACATGCAGAGGTGTGGAGCTCATAATGGGTTTAATGGATGAGAGGAAGAAACTCATTTAGAAAACTAATTAAAATCAGGTGAGAAGATTAGATTGTTGGCAGAGATTCTGGTAGTCAGATAAAAACATGAGATTAATCCAAAAATTCCCCCGTAATTTAGCCACAATTAAAACAAAAAAAATGCTACTAATAACTTAATAGTGTGAAAATGCTATGTTAGCATTCAGAACCTCCACTCTGACTAAAAAATATTTACCAAATGTAGCTGAAGAACTTATGTTAATTTCTCTTCATCTTTTTTTTTGGCTACTTGAAGAAGTTTCTTAGTGGAGACTTTGGCGGACTTCCAAGCAGATAAGTCCCAACCCTTTCCTGAACTTTTACAGATTTTTGGAAAGTTTATGACAGTGTTCGTCTTCTAAACCAGAACCAGGTTAAGAACCACAGGAACAGTGGAAAATCCTGATCTTAGAAGCTCCAGAGGGCAGTGAAATGTTTTTTATAAGAATTTAATTGCATATTCAACGTCGATTTGGGTGCTTAATCCAGAAATAAAGTTACGATGTGGAAATTTAAAAAAGAACAGATGCCATTAAATGCTGAATAAATCAATAATAAAGCACTTTTTGGTTTTTTTTAAAGAAATCCCAGTTCTTTCAACTTGATAACAAATAATAACCTTAGACATTTATCCAGAGCTGGAACATGATAAAAGGATTTTCCATACAGATTGAGATGAGGTGGATGAATATTAAGACTCTCTTTGTGACTCAGATGTACAATAAATCCCTTCACTAAATCAGATGATTTCATGCTGATCTAGGAAAGTCATGGTTTTGTTGACAAATTCTGCCATTAAATGTCTATTTTGTCACAGAAAACGAGATCAAAGCATCAATGGTGACATCTGTTTTCTCTCCCTCATCTGACACCAAATGTGTGGCTTAGAAGAAGAAATATGAAGCAGCAGAACATGAAAGTAGCCTTGAGTTTGACGTGTGTTGCTGGCTGAAATGTTCATTATTTGCCGGCTGTGCAGAAAGAAGTTCAGCAGGAATTCGCCTTGATTTTCTGACATTTGTGCAGATACTGAGTAATGAAAAGCTTTTATCTCTCTACTGACAGCGTGTATGAGGCAGAATGGAAACATCAAGCAGCAATTCTTTAATGCTGTTCGTTAGTTTGCCTCGGCTTGAGAGGGTTTGTGGCAGCAGGTTGTCAAGAAATAAGATTTTTATCTCTAAAGGACGCAGAGTTAAAGGCAAACATAGGTCAATCCTATAAAATCATGCAGGATGGGGTTTTTATGCCTCAATTTCATGTGGCTTAATGCCACTATTGATTCTTGATCAACTTATCGTTTGGCTCTCATCAGTATTCAGCTGGTGAGGTGGCCATCGCTCCTTGGGATCAAGATCAGCTGGCAATATCGGTTCATGTAAACAAAGCCACAAAAGCAAAAGTGAAATTAACAGCCTGGTTTCATACTTACAAAAGCGTTGGCATATTCAATTTTGGCTCCTTTCAGCTCAGCTTTGAACTGCATGAAAAACAGGTATGATTTTCCCTGAGGCCTGAAAGAAATTAAAAACAGAAATGTTTAAACAATAATGATCCCAACACACAGTCTCTTCAGTATTCACTGCTCCCTGACAGGTCCCTTTCTTCTTTTTTTTTTTTTTTACTTTCCACCACACGCTAATGCTTCAGATCAAACATCATTTTATATCAAAGGTAACAATAATACAGTCAAACAGCAGTTAACCGATTCAACAGAGTTACTCTTATTTGACTGTGGAGGAGCTGTGGCCCTCTGTTCTTCACAGAAATGTTTTATTCTAACCATATTGGTCATGTACAGCATCTTAATGCCGGTGAAATCCATACTTTAACTAGGCCACTCCAGTACCTTCATTTTGTTTTGAGCCGTTCATATGAGACTTGCTGCATTACACCAGTTTTTTCCCCCCATTGCTAATTTGACATTTGTCGTACTGTACAGCCTTGCTGTTTTCAAGATTTTTTATAGCAATATATTTGTAGGGTTAGACAAGAAGCATGTCGATAAAAATGTCCAAAGATTTCAAATTTTCATTGGAAAAACACTTTACATCTGTAATGTGAAGCTGAATGTCGGCTACTGATGCAGAAAAGCGTCATGTGACGGTGTGTTTCTGACACTGGATCTCTTTTACAACAAACCTAAAGGAATCCAATCCTTTTTTTTTTTTTGATATTTTGTTCCTTATTCTTGAATCATCACTTTAACTAAAGCGACCTCCAGGACTTCAGATGTTCTGGGTTCCTTTGTGACCTCTGTAATGGGTTGTCAATTCACTCTAGGAGAATTTTTGGAAGATTGGTCAATCTTGGTAAAATTCCCCACAGCTGCAACGTTTCTCCATTTGTGAATAATGGCTCTGACTGTGGCACTGAAAGCTTTAGGAGTGGCTTTTGAACCCTTTCCAGACAGACAGATGAACAGACTTTTTGTTTCTCATCTATTCTTGAAGTTATTTAGGCGACGATGAGTTGTTTTCATATGATATTTCGGCATACTTCATGTTGTCAGATGGGTTATATCCAAGCAATTTTCTCCTATGTTGCCAAAATGAAACAAATAATGAAAAATTGCCGGGTATTGCTTGACGACAGTTGCTGCTGCAGTGCACAACCAGTTATTAGGTTTAGGGGTCGATAACATTTTCACATAAGGTCAAACCAACTTGACCCTACGTGAAGGTAAATCCAACCTGGGTTTTTTTCTCTTAATAAATCATTAATAAAGCTTTTATATATTTACAGGTTATCTTTGTGTGATATTAAGACTTTTCTCACCATCTTACACATTTAAATCCAACAAAAAGACACTTTTAGAGGTTTTAGTTGATTTTTTTTCCTGCAACTGTCACAACTGACTAAAAAAATAAATCAATCAGGTGACTCAGAGGAGCCGCAGATGGGACACGTTTGTGATGATGAGGACGGGGTCGGCCAAGTGAAGAGGAGGAACCACCACTGACAGTTTGGTACGGTGAGTGGGCAGGTATTACTCATGTTGAGAGGAGGACACACATCTGTTCACACAGTCACATTATGGGAATGAGTCTTCCTTATCGGGATGGACCTAAAGCATTAATTTCAGGGGAAGACATGTTTTGAATGCAAATCGATGAAGTGTCTGCAAGTTGTGCCCGTCTCACCTCCACACGGAGCAAGAAAACAGCTGGTCGTCTTCGCTCAGGCCCACACTCATCATCCATTGCTGTTTTAGAGCAGAACGATGTTTCACTGTCATGCCAGCTGGGATTAATATTCAATAAAACTTTAGGGTCAGAGTGATTGAGACAACACATACCTCATTAGTTCCTCCTTGTGAAGCATAGGTGAAGATGCACTCATACTCGCTCTGAAACAAGGCAGTAAGAGGTTTAGTGCCAATTAGTAATAAGTCTGAACAACTTAATTTAACAATACATTTATTTATTTATTTTAATTTAACAATGAATGAATTAGATTTATTAACTGTCTGAGAACATAAAAAAAGTAATTCAAACCAGATTAATATCAAATTAAAGCCGTGTTTAAAAAGAGTCAGAGAGCCTCTGATATTATTTTCTGTCACTCAAACAGTTCAGTCTTTGGTGTTTTCAGTAGATAACCTAAATAAATGGGAAGCATTTGTAACTTTATCACAGGGTGTTAGTAACAATGTCCAAGTTCACTGATACACAAAGAAACAAAAAAGATTTTCTCCTTCCGAATTATTGATAAGTCCTCCAAGGCTGAAAAGTCTGAATACATTTCTTAAAATACTTTTTCAAAGCCCAAAGAGCTTTGAAAGAGTAATCCTAAAGATCACTTTAGGATTACATGGAAACCTGAAAAGGAATGAGGAAAGGAAGAGCCTTTTAAAATACCGGTTCTTGAAACAAAAATGTTTGCAATAAAAATCACCCCATCAAACGTTTTGTAATGTAATGTTTGACTGGAAATTCATTGGAAAAGCACACAAACCCAGTAATAAATCATCTGTCAATTGTGCTCTAACTACCATGATTAGGCTTTTTTCCAAACATGAGGAAATAGCTTCAAATAATCAACATGAATAACCAATTTACTTGCAAAATTATAAACAGAAATGTAAATGTTTTATTAGGTATTCCATGTAACACTCTTTGATGCTTGTACATCAAACATTCAACAATTTAAGGCTTATTCTCATAAAAACCAGTTCAGCGCTACGAAAAAAATAAAAACATTATTTAAAAAAAAAGTCTCATCCAATCAATGAAGCCCTTGTGGCAGATGAGCATAGACGTGTCAGCGTTTCACAGGCTGTGTCGTCATCACTCAGCGACCACAGCTGACCGATGGAATGTAGTTTTTCCGCTTTTATCTTTAAAAATGCCAAACTTGACATATTCACCATGCATATTTTAAAGATAGAAATGGGTTATGTTATTATTTTTTTTTTTTTATTTATTTACAGTTTTGAATCGATAACAATGTCGGTTTAGTGCACAGACCTACGTAATGAATATGACTTCCTGTAAAGCTGAAGAATAAAAGGAACGCTCGGGTTAAAAATAATGGCAGGTTTATGTTTCCATGGCAACTCAATTTAAACGAGCAGAAGATGGCTTCAGAGAACAAGAAAAGCAACTTACGATTCTCTCAGAGAAAGTGTGAACAACTCCTCCCGGCTTGACGTTGAACTCCACTACCTTTGTCTGCTCAGCCGAGACACACGGGGACACTGAAATCCCCAGAAGCAGAAGAAACATTTCACAGAGGAGCTGCATTTTCTTGCTCGGTCTTCTTTGATGTGTGGTGTTGCACTCCGATCAGTCAGTCCGCATAAGAAGATGTCCCGTCGACTGTTAATGACGTCAGAGCCGTCGTCACGCTGCGAACCACTACCAGCAACAGCAAACACCTGAAGGGAAATACTAAAAAATATATTTAAAAGTAATAAAAAATTTTAAAAAAGCACTTAATTTAAATTTTATTTCACATGAACTCCACTCATTAAGAAATGGACCCACTCACTTTGTCCTGTTCTTCACCACAGGGTGACGCTCTTTTTCAACTAATATCCCGTCAATTCAATTGTCAGTCAACTGTGTTAAAAGTTGAAATGGACGTATATTATATTTTATACTTATTATGTTATCTATGTTTACTGGCAACGTTTTTTTGGTATTTAGGTAATGTTAAAGTATGCTATTAATTAATATTATATTTATTTTCATTTTACAAATATTTACAGAAATAATTTAATTTTTTCTTCAATATTTTTGCATGAATTTTTGTGGTTTGCTTTTCTTTTTGTTGATGAAATTTTATTTCTAATATTTATTTTAAATATATGTATTTTTTATTTCTCTAAACATTTTTCTATGTCAATCACAAACATATGATTTAGTTTTATTTTACAATTATTTTCAAAATATACAATTGAACAGAGTAGAATAGAAAAGCAGCAAAGTGACAGGCAAAATGGAAGCATGCATAGAGGTATAAATATAAAAATAAAAATAGTGTACAGAAATGGCAAATTTACAGCATACAAAATACAGTACAGGTAATAGCATACTCAGATTCAAAGAAATGTGCAGTTGAGTAATAGATAATTATTCCTTTATTCTAGAAATTTGTTGATGCAGACTCCTTCATTATGATACCTTTAGACTTTCTGTCCCCAAATATTATTTTATTTTATTAATAATAATATATATCTATTTCCATTTAATTTTTATATTAATCTGTCTATGAGTTCATTTTTTTCCTTCTGTGTCTGTAACCATTTCTTTCCAGGGTATACTCAATTATAAATGCCCTTACCTCACAAATTGGTGACAGACAAGCTCTTAAAGCCAAAAACATGCAACATGTCACAAATGCTGTAACCGATGTGATTGTGTCTCACAGGAGACCATTTTCCTGAGGTCTGCTTCTGCATGTCTTCTCTTATGTGTGCTTTATGTCTCTGCAGCCATTAAACATCCACAGGTGAACATGTTTCCTTCGAGAGGAGACATCCTAACATTGTCTGGCACTCACATGCAAAGTCCACAAAACATTGTAAGCATTTGGAGCAAATATTTAAACACAAAACAACTAGAGAGTTTCAGCTTGTCAACCTTTTCACCCAAATCTGTCTTCTGTGAACTCTGCCTGACATCTCTTCCTCCTCAGCCGGAAAACTTTTCCGCCAAGTTAAACTAGTCGGCCCAAGAAATTTTAAAAACAGGATGCGTTCACTCAGTTAGCCAGCAAAGTATTTTGATATTTATACAGCAGCTGCATAATTCAAAACACTGCCATCATCAGACAGGGAAACCTTCTGTTAGATGCAATGATGTGCGACTGGTCAAACTCACATACGGTACTACTTGTTCTTCCGGGCAAATACTGTCCGCTCTACATCAGACACAAGACTGTGTCAGACGAGAGAAAATTATTTCCCCGTTTAACTTCCCCTCTACTTGCACAAATAGCTTTCACTCCTCGGTGCCAACAAACAATTCCCTGGAAGGTAAACACGAGTCACAGACAGAGAAACAGAACGTCAGCATCAAGAAGGCGCCAAATTATTTCACTAATGATGCGAACTCAGTGCTTCAGACTCGGCACACAGGGCAGCACTAAAACCCAAACACATTTTTGTGCCTCAGTGGCATGTTACGTTTGTGTTTTAAATTGTTTTAATCAGCTGCATTTGAACTGATAAGTTTAGAGCGTTCGTGTTATGCATACTGGATGGCACATCTATGAATATAGCAAGGCAAGAATGTCCAAGAAAGCTGAAGATTTGTGCAAACCAAGCATTAATGAGGAGCAGCCCAAGACAGACCTGGAACAACAATGAACAAATCTTTTGGCTGGATAACTTTAGTTGTGCGCTCCATTAATCTGGTCTTTATGGAAGTGTGGCAAGAAGAAAAACAGAGCATCTTTTGCTCATTTATCTCAGTATTATTATTATTTCATTCATAATTTCTTATAAATTATCTGACTAGTGGCATCAAGAGGATAAATCAAATCCTTCACTGATATTTTAGTTTTTTTGTTGGTACTAACCCCAGCTTTTTGTCATGAAACTGTCAGTCAGCTGTGAATATCCACCTTTGCTATCTCCACTAACAAACAAAGAATTGATCTCTTGTGAAGAGCAAGCTTATAAGACACATTAGAAATTAGCTTTCCTTAATTCAGGTCCTCTTTTTGGTTTGTTTAAGAAACAAACTGGCATCTCTTTAGCATCCCTTCAGTCTGCCCTGTTGGCTCTGACATGCTGACCGGCAGTCTCAGACAGTTGGTCCTCTGGGCGCAGCCGTGCAGACGGTCAGCCCACGATAAGAATGACAGAGATGAGGAGACACTGAGGTCAGCAGTTTGCAGACGGACTTTCCTGGCCGTCACCGGATCTGTGGAATTTCTCTTCTCCTTGCCATCTCACACAGGATCGACCCGCAGCACGGCCTGCAGGCTCGGCACGCCACCCCACCCTGAGCAAACAGCACCTGGAGACTCTCCATCACACTCAGACCCACTGCAGTGGCTCGGCTCTTTGGGGCCAAAGATGGCATGTTTGGGTAAGAGGATGAATGAAATGGGTTTCAATCTCGAGTAATGTGATTATATGTTTAAAAAAAAAAAAAAGCAAAGCACTTTAGAAAAGTGAGCCAAAAATACCTTTGAATGGAAAACTCCATGAACTCACTTCTAAACCACCTGCATGTTTCTTGCATAAACATCCTGAGCTACTTTTAGATGACTTTATATTAATCAAGATTTTGAACACTGCTGAAATATAAATCTTGCTGCAATGAATGTGTATTTAGTCTAAAGAGTCTAAAAGCATATCTGCTAATAGAGGAAATGCGGATTGGGGTAGGATATAAAAGCATTAAAAACAATCTCTGTGTATCTAAGTCTGAGTTTTTTGGGGGTTTTTTGGATGACAAAATTAAAAAGAAGCAAAAAGTGAGCATAGCTCAACAAAAACAAAAACTTAATTTATTATTTATACCCTTTGACATGCCAGCTTCTAAACAGCATGCCATCAAAACCTGGTGACAAAGTGCAAATAAACCGAGACGTTCCCAGGAGACTGACATGGAGCTATTGCCAGATGAATGTTTTCCCAATCAGTCACCCGCTGCAACACAGCACAACCAATACACACAAACAGGCACCTGGTGTGATGCAGTGTTTATTTTCCTGTTATTTCCCAGACACGAACATGCAAAGTGCAATAATTGCAGCTATTTCTCAGAGAAGTCAAGCAATGAACCACCCAGCATTAAAATGCTCCTCAGTTTTTGGTGATTACATGTTTTCATCAGCAGGAATAATTCTGCTTCAAAACTTTGTCATGAATGGCTTCCCTGTGTTTAAACAGAAATCCAGAAAAACATCTAGTGTAAGACAGAAAATAAATTCAAAAGATTGTTCTATCAGCTCAATCTCACAGTGGAAAAGACTGGGCGATGTCTATTAAAACTCAATTCAACTTTATTTATAAAGCCCTTTTTAAAACACGAGTGAAAATCAAAGTGCCAAACAACATCAAACCAAAACATAAAAAATCACATTGCAATAAAATACATTAAAATAGACAGAAGGAAAAAAGTCACAGAACTTGAAATACAGAAATAAGGCAAAGTTGGTCTTTTACTTTGTAGCTGACACTTATGTAAATCTAGGAAACACATTTTCTTGCATATAAGGCAGGCATACAGTTATTAACTTCTGTCTTGCATTGCTTATATATACTAATGATATCGGTTCATATACATAACACTATATTAGGCTTGTCTATCATTAGATACATCACATCATTTAAAGCCTCTTTCACACATATGAATAAGTCTGGCATAAATTCATAAAACATTTTTAAATACATTCTTCTTTTACCACTGTAGCAAAATGAGAATAAATCCAACTGTTGGGGTAAGAACACTTTTAAGAAGGGGACAGGATTACCAATTAACTAAAATTTGCAAATTATCGTTTGCAAATTTTACCAGTGCCTCACTTATTGCTATACCAAGCCATTTCTGTAAAATAAATGTAATATATAGGATTTAAATTGCTTAACTTATTGATGTACAGTGATCAGAGTATGTAGGGGGTGTTTTCACTTGTAATTGACGTAAAGGAAAGTAAATGAGATCTTCAGCACTTACTGGAACTAAAGAGGAGAGAGGAAATCAAATAAATGTTCTCAAATTAAAGGATTAGTTTTACTAAAGTTCTCAGTGTGAGGTCACATTGCTGCAATAAAAGACTTACTCTTGATTCTTTTGACACTTTTTAACAGGGTTGCCATTATGTATGGTAGGAAGTGTATCATAAATACAAAGATTACAGAGTAGCAAACAATGAAACAGCATCAAAACAGCAGCAGCTTTACTTTAAGAACAACTAATGGTTATTAAGCACATGTCTGTGTCTTCTGCAGGTCAGCTCCTGGAAAACAGGGACAACACTGATTAACTTTAAGCTGTCTCCGCTTGAGTCACGTTGGAAAAAAACAGGCGCTATGCGTTGGACTTACACAACAATCCTGCAGTTTCTTGCCTGGACATAACTTCCCGTGTATCTGATGTCACACCTGACCTCGTTGTTGGAGAAGTCAGACTCCTGGACCAGCTGGGAGGGGTTCACCGTCACCTGGCAAACAAAAAAAGGTGACGTGAAAGATAGATTCTGGTTAAATTAAAATCTACAAAGGAGGTAAATCAATGAAATGTGTAAGTAGATGTTTTGATCTGCAGTTCTACCTTGAGAATGTAATTTCCAGGTGACACGTCAGTGATATCGATCCACTGGCAGTCAATGTTAGCATGATATGTATCATAGCATCCAGGACCAAGCCCCTTAGAACAAACCAAGCTCGTTTTACTCATGTTTTCTGCTTAAATGCTGGGTTAATAAATGTTATATGTTCAGAAAATGGGATTTAAACACCAGTAAATCATCTAAAACCAACAATAAGATTAAATTATAAAGTAGAAATGACAAAAAGTGAGTACATTAGTGCAGACTAACCTGTGTGTGAGCAGTGCAGGCAAAGCGTCGCCGTACTCCCGGGTCACATGAAGTGTCCTCCAGACAGAAGCTGGCTTTGTGTCCCTCAGCAACCTTCTGTCCAGTGGCGACGTCCAGAAGGTCGTAGTTACTGAAGGCCTCCATGCTGTGGTAATGTCTGCGGCGAGTCGGACACGCAAACAAACACACTCAGAAAGGGGGACTGCTTTGAACTGAACACGCTGTGAAAACTTCGGTTTCTGTGAGTCGTCGCAAAGGGGACTGTACTGTACTGTGCAAAAGTCATGAGGAATCCCTAATCACTTTGTTTTGCTTTCAAGAAGCCAGACTTTTCTAAATCATTTATTGTTTGCTACTCAGATCAAAGAATCATTCAGTCATTAAAATCATACACAAACAGGATGTCTACATGCACACTTCAAACATAATATTCCTAGCTTTAAACAGCTGGCCAAAAGTGTTTAACAGACACAAAAACTACTCTGGTCAGATTAGACCAAAATTGAAAAGTCGCTGACCAGAGTGTGGAAAGGACAGTCTATCTTCCCTCATTGGTTGTCCCACTTCCCAATAACATTTAACATCACTTAATTAGACAGTTTGTATTCTGGGACAAAGAAAACAAAACTTAAGCTGCTTGTATGTGTGCATGTGTTACTGGCGCTCTTTCTTAGTGGATGTTTAAGGTTTGGTGCACTAACTGATTAGCAGGTTTTCTTAAATATATATTTTTTATTTTTTCCTTTTTATTTCAAAAATGGAGACTAAACTAAGCTAAATAGAAAATAATTTACATAAAATTGAGGAAACTGAAAAGAATCATTTATCAAAATGAAAATGAAATCCAATTGAGAATCTGTGTCCAGACATCTGCTTTGACTGATTTGGATGGGTTGATTTCCTGCTCTTTACCTTTATGATCTGAGGTTGTTAGATGTTTTTATGAGGAAACTCACTGGTGACAGCTGTGCCATTCCCACTCATGTCTGGGTTTGACTGGGAGGAAGTCTGCAGTTCCCTGGTTCTTCACTCTCTGTGGGAAGCGCAGCAAGACTCTGTACTCCAGGTCACTCACACTAGGACGATATGCAGACCTGCAGAGAAAGGAAATCCAAGACAGCTACTTAGAGCACATGCAGGATTGAATGACCTCATCTTTACATAACGCCGTCCACCTGACATACACTTCACTGCACTTTAAATTCCCTCTGATCGCCCTGCACAGCAGATTTACTGCAGTGGTGGGTTTGAGTCATGAATTGGTGGATTATATTTTCAGCTCTGAAATCCTTTGCCTTTCATTTCAGGGTTTGTTTTGCTTGGCAGCACGGCTCCTTAGATCCTCCGCAGATCAGAGGAGAGAAATCCTGAGCAGTGGCCAGGTTTGTGCCCAGCCGCTCTGCCACTGAGCTGCTACATCCAAGTAGCCAACAAGCATGAGGGCAGCCAACTATCCTCATGTTGCAGCCTCAGTCCTAATGATTGTCTTCATTAATTCTTCAAATGGCAGCCAATCAAATGGACAAATTCAAACATATTAACTCCAATTTAATCCCATTTGTTGAACAAGTCCATGTGAGCAGCTTGATGCACATTGCATTGAGAACGTGTTTCTATAGCTTGAACCTTTACATATATTAGCAAGTTACAACTACAGATTTCCATGTGTTTTATGGGATTGTGCTTGACTAACACAAAATAGATAATAATTGTGAAGTTGAAGGATAATGACATGGTTTATTTATTGGGGGTTTTTTTACAATAAAAACCCGCAAACATTTGTATTCAACCCCTTTTAATCTGATGACCATAAGTGAAGAAAGACAGTGTTGAAAGAAAGCCATGGCTATGTGTTGCACAGGGGAAAATACGATTGTTTTTCTTTTCATTACTTATTTTTGTTTTTTGCATGTATAGATTGTTTTTGGGTTTGTTCCTTTTTTTCCCCTTTAACAATCCTAACGCACCGGACTGAAGGTGATTGTCTACGGAGGCGGAGCGCACTAATTGGCCACCCATACAGGTGTCAGCAGAGGCTGATTAAAGCCAAAATAAAAGGAGTCTGGATGGAAAGGGGGAGCGCGATTCTGGAGGCTGCAGTGATCGACATGCTGTGGAGCGAGGGGCAGACGGAACCCGCACGTCAGGCTCAGTACAGAGGATCAGGGCAGAGGAAAACCTCTGCCCGCGCCTGTAAGTAGTGTCCCATGTCGTTCAGAGATCATTGGCAGGAAATGCGTCTTGCGGCAGAGTTTTGGTGCGGGGATGCTGGCGCTTTCCTGCTTTGTTGTTTTAGCTGGAGCGAGCCGAAGAGGGGCGTGGCACGCCGAAGAGCTGAGCGGTGCTGGAGCGTCGTGCAGCCAGCTGTGGATCGGCAAGAGGCCGCTACAGACGGATTACCTTCACCAGAAGTAGGAGAATAAGTGGAGCCCAACCTGTGACTTCCAATTGGTGACTTTTAAAGACAATTACTGAACACTGGATTTTAACAGCAAAAAAGAGGATTGTTTTGTTGTCACTATCAGTGATCCTTTTTGTAATAAAAACAAGACTTTGCACATGCTGCTTTGCTGGTTGGGTTTTGAGTTGCTTGCTCTCCCTTGTATTAAAGATAGTGTGGGCCATATTGGCCACACATCCATTATGTTTCACATAATCCAGGATTGGGTCCGAGGGGCAGCAGCCTAAGCAGAGAAGTCCAGACTTCAGTGTCCCCAGTAATTTGGGGCAGCTCCTCCAGGAAAATCCCAAGGCCTTCCCAGGTCAGTCAAGAAGCATAGTCCCTCCCGAGTACCATAGGTCTTCCTGTGGATGTCCTCCTGGTGGGAGGTGGCTGGAGCTCCTCACCAGGGGGGCGTCCAGGATGTATTCTGGCCAGATACCAGAGCCGGCTCTACTGGCTCTTCTTGGTGTCTCTACTCTGAGTCCCCTTCGAACATCCAAGCTCCCCACCCTGTCTTTAAGGGAGAGCCTGGACACCATGTGGAGGAAGCTCATTTTGGCCGCTTGTATCCACGGCCTCACTCTTTCCGTCACTACCCAGAACTTGTGACCATAGATGAAGGTGGGGATGTAGATTGGCCTGTGAATTGAGTGCTTCACCTTTTGGCTTAGCTCTTTCTTGACCACAACAGGACTGTACAACGCCTGCATAACTGCAGACACCACACTAATCCATCTAACAATTCCCATCCCCATCTTTTCCTCATCCGTTTCTTTCCTGTAAAATGTGGGAAGAAGGAGGGAGGGATGAATGGCTGGGACAAAGGGTGGGATTTGTACATTTTGACTTGCTAGCCTTCTTAGCTGTATCCCAATGATTTAAAATTTGTCATATTTTAGGTACTATAAGAACATACATCAGCTAAACTTGAATTGAGTTTTGTTGTTGAGCTTCAGCAGCACATAGGATGTTTTGTCAGTGGCTGTCAGCTTGGATCTCTTTGCAGAAAACGTGTTAGAAAACTGAATAGAAAGGTTAGATATTAGCACACCATCAAGGTCAATACGCCTTGTTCTTCTCTGATCCAAATGGTTTTTGTGAGAAGGAACACTGCAAGATAGATGATGGCATATTGCATGGACCGAAAACTGAAAATTCATGGCTTACAAATCGTCATCTTCCTAAAATAATGTAAGTAATTTTTGCTAAAAGTCATTTTGGCAAAACAAATCACCCATTTTCTATTGCCTCAAGATAACTTAGGCAAGAAAATTGCTTTTAGCAAAAAATTACTTAGGCTATTATTTTAAGAAGGTGATGAAATGTAACCTTAGTGCTACAGACTTTTCTAAAATATGGAGCGAAAGCTAAAGGAATCCATACATAGTGTACTGTCACCCATAGAAAATTGGCTACAATGCGAATTCTGCTGTCAGACTAACACATTTTTAATCTTACACCATACAGTCATGTAAATGTATAGGTGCTACTGCATGAGGACATAGTAAGGTACCATTGTGGTGATATCCCTGTTTAATTGTGTAAGCTCATCATTAGGTCATCACTGTGACAATTCTGCTGAACCTGAGTAAAATCTGCAAATCATATGTGAAATATACATGTTGTCTGAGTAACAACACTCATGCCACATTTTGTGGCTATGGTAGCCTGCCTTATAGCTGGAGGTCAAATTATGTAAGCCATAGTAAAAGATGAAGAGGTTATGCTGAAGTGTAACTTGGTTAATGTTGTGTATCACTATATGCCATTGAATGCAAGGTTGATGTGCAAAGGTGTGATGAAAAGCAGCTTTTCTCCAGGCTATTGTGGTAGTATGTCTTTTCATACACCCTAGAAAACTAAAATTAAAAAGAAAATATAGTCCTTTGCCCGCAAAGGGCCTCTGCTGAGGAGTGATGAAATACAATTAGATACACAGTGCTTTGTGATTATGACTGTGAAAAGTGCTCTATAAATAAAGCACTCTTTCATACCACAATTGATTAAAACTAAGATTATGACTCCTGAATGAGTTGGTTTGACAAAGCTGCCTCATTTCTAGAATTTAATGGAAACCTACAATATAACGCAATCTTTGAATCTTTCACAACAACACTTTCTTGTCAAGTTTTCTGCCACTGTAAAATGGTTTCTTCGGCTCAGCCTGCAGCTTATGAGTGAGTGTTTCTGGTACACGTCTGGTAACCATTAAAATAGAAGGACACATATTTCACAAGCAATATATCAGACAGTCACGCCTTTAGACAAACCCTTAATTTATCTTTATTTAAAGGTACTGTTGATGAAACAAAAAAGGAACACGTGTGACTACTAATTAACTTGCAAAATCCATGTGTGGAGTCTAGAGGAGCTGTTTGGCTGCTGGTTATGCCTTGAAACAGTCTTTCCCCAAATAAGTGAGCTGTCAAACTGATGGGGTACTCATGCACACAATTTGGCTGCTATGGCAACACCTGACAGGTGGTGGCTGTGGAGCTTTTGGTACACATGTCAAACGTGGTCATGCGACAAACAGCAGCACAGCTGACCTCCAGAAGGTGGTGGGCAGACGTTGTTCACATTGTGAAGAAAAATAACAACAGAGTGTGCGGGCATGCGTGTGTGTGTGTTTTAACTTTAGAGGGCAATATTCACTGAAAGCATTGAGACATGACAACATAAACAAAGAATGTTTAAGTGTCACTTCCTGCAATGCTGTCACAGTTGTCAGACAGACCAGTGTTTTTGAATCAGACATCTCATAAATAAAATATACCTTTTTTTTTCCATTACTGCATTTTATGAATGAATCTTATGAGATCGACTTACTTATTCTTTTTATATTTGTGTAAAAAAAATTATTGACCAAAAGTTTGTTTGAGCAGACACATTCAGACACAACTAGACTTAATGCATCTAACAACTACCAAAAATAGCTGGTGTTATGGACTCAGATCTAAATATTAATGCAAACTCACCAAATCAGCCTAGTACCATTTTAAAATTGGTTCCAAAGTAAAGGATTTCTTGTCAAAGGAAGAGACGGAAGAACTGCTACTTGCTTTTATTTTCCCATTAGATTATTGTAGAGTTGTTTTTTCATTACATATATTTTAGCATTGTCAATATGAGGTACATAATCATATTTTTTTTTAAATATAGTTTTAAAGCCTTGAACTGACACTTCTTTACTAAACAATCTTACGTATTGTAATTGCTGCTGACAAAAATGAATGCTAAAGTCTTCCGCTGCTTCTGTTCATCCAACAACATGATGGTCTTACCTATCCTGTCCAGTCGGTCGATGGCAACTGTCTCAAAGGCCCTCCTCATCATGGGATACTCTTCCAGCACTTCATTGAAATTGTCCACCGAGAGAGAGTACAGGCGGCAGTAGGTGTCAGCTCGAACACTGGCTGTCCTTCTGCCTCGGGTCAGCAGACAGATCTCTGGAGGGGAGATAAAGGGAATATAAAGGCATGACTAGACACCAAAAAATTGCAGACTGATAGATTTTAGGCCATCAGGAAGTGAGAAGGGTTCCAAAAATGAAGCATCGCATTGAAACAAATCCTAACCTTTTTTTCCCCTCTGAAGAAGAATGAAGGGAGTGAGCAAATATGTGATCCAAATCGCAGTGAATTTCCGTTGCAGGAATTATGCATAATTAGTTTGACCAACTAACAAAAACGTGTGTTTGCACTGCACTGACAGCTGTGTTAAGGAAGTACTATATTTAGAGATGTGCAGCTAAGCTTCATTACTTCACTTGTTCCTCTTCCTTTCCTTCAGTATTTTTTTTTTTTTTTTACCCGTAGCTCTACTTTTTTTGAGGGCTGGGGCTGTCTGTTGTCTTGACAACCACATGCCCTCCTTTTCCCTCGCCTTTAAAGGTCGACCTCTTCTGACTCTCAGTGGAAAAGGGAGAGAATAACAAATCAGAAAAATACTCCATTAAGAAACTAAATAAAGGTTCTGCACTAAAATAAACTGTGAGTGCCTGAGGTATTTTGACATCATTTTATAAACACAACCCTACTCACCATTAGCAACCGGATGATTATTCAAACAACAATCTGTCTCTTAGAGGTTTGTTTGTTCTTTAGGAAAACGTGTGTTGTCTCTCAACAGTTGAGGAGTTTGAGAAAGTTTGATATTACAGTAAAGTGTTCTAGTAAAACATTTAACAATAACTATGTCTAAGAAAAACAGCACCAAAATCATAAACAGCGGAGGCCATGTTTACCAACATTTTGCCACGTTGACATGTGGCAGGACTCAGGAGCAAACTGGAATCAAACCCACAGCTTTCAAACACTACTCTTCCCACTGAGCCACAGTCACCCTAGTAAAGCCAAAACACTCTGAACTTGCTTCGACGGCCACATCCAGGTGTGTTGGCAATTGATTTGAATGCCATCCATTTGTGGAATATTTTTTCCAAATAT
Source organism: Brachyrhaphis roseni (assembly GCA_903066815.1). Taxonomy (NCBI): domain Eukaryota; kingdom Metazoa; phylum Chordata; class Actinopteri; order Cyprinodontiformes; family Poeciliidae; genus Brachyrhaphis; species Brachyrhaphis roseni. The sequence continues at coordinate 28,023 of CAEFZY010057530.1, forward strand.
TCTCTTGAGACCTCTTTAAAATCTATCCCACACTCACAAGCTGCTGAAATCTGCTGCCCAAGGGCCTCAGAGAGTTTTTTCAATCTCACCATAGTGTTCCCTGTCACGTCAACAGCCAGGAGCAAACCAAACTAAATGTCTGAAGATTAAGCTAGACAAACCACCTCCAAAATGCAGAGTAACAATGTTCTAAACATGTACTACTCATGTGATATGCTTGTGTATAAATTGAGCCATATTTAGTGGGAATAAATGTGTACAATTTACTCTACTCAATAAAGATGCAGAAAGGTCACTTTGGATGTTACTCAGGTTATGTTGTAGCACAATAGCTACAGATAAATCTCCTCAGCATATTTACAGTTTGGTTGCTGATTTGTCGCATTTGCTATATTTTGCATGACATGCGCTAATAAGAACCTTTTGAAGATTTCAGGGACACAATAGTGAGGATATTTTGGTGCTCCACTTTCTGTGTTACTTACTGTTCGCAAACTGGCCAAGACATCATTTCATAAACCCTCACCTGGGATCTTTGTGGTTTCTCATAACGCACGCATTTGCATATTACCAGCATCATTAGTGGCCAGTGGGCAGTGCATTGAAAGGATAATAACGCTAATGAAACCACGAGGGCTGAATAAATTGTTCATACTACCAGGTGGCCAGTTGTAGTTCATGGTGCCATCCTTAAAGATGACGATGAATGCAGAGAAATACTGGAAATTCAGAGTGGACGTTAGCAGGAACATGAATTTTCATGAGCACATCTTGGACCCATTACCTTTATTCCTTTACCAGAGGCTCTACAAAAGCAAAACATATGATATATACAGTACATTAAAGCCTAACCCCAACCTTCAGCAATGCATTATCTTTATGTAGTCATGACAGGTAAACATAATATATAGCATACTGGGAACTAAGAAAGCAAAAGTTCTATTAAAGATACTTGAATCCAGAGTTAATGGGTAGTTCTGATATTTTGAAGAACAATTGCAGCAGCTGTTTTGGGACCTTTTAGTGTAAAGGATTTACAGCTGGAGTTATTTGTAGCATATGGAGATGTCCAATTAGTGGTTGCAGATTTTGATATGGCCCATATGGGCCATTGAACAGAAACAAAGGGTGGTGGTGGGGTGGGTGGTACAAAATAATACACCTTCACCTGCACAAATTTTATATTGCTTTTTGGTATGTGTAGAGTTTGAAGAGTTGTTAATACGAAGGTATTGTTGTTGCTCATTCTGTCCAGAACAGAGCAGCCTCTTATTGATGTGTTAGGATGACCACGAGAAGGTCGCCAGTCTATCGCAGGGCAACACAGAGACAGACAGGACAAGCATACCCTAGGTAAATTCTCACATCTAGGGAGAATTTAGAGAGACCAATTAACCTGACAGTCATGCTTTTGGACTTTGGGAGGAAGCTGGAGTACCCAGAGAGAACCCACACATGCCAGAAAGACCCCGGGCCGGGAATCAAACCCAGGACCTTCTTGCTGCAAGGCAACAGTGCTACCTACTGTGCCACTGTGCACTGCGCCCAAGTCAAAGTCCAAATCTAGCATCTACTAAGATTTAAAGATGGAGCTGTACAGATACTCTACGTCCAATCTGGTTGAGCTTCAGTCATGCAAAAAAATTCAGTACAAAAGACTTGCATTAAAAGGCAGCAACTCTAAAACATCAATATTATTAAGTAATATTTTGTCATAAGAAACTTCTTAGTAAGCTTATAAAATTACCTAAATCTGGAGATTTGACTGAATTTAGACTTAACTAACTCTCTCACCTACTTTCCATAATCTATTGGTATCTACTGGTAATAGAGGACACAGGTTACATTGTAGCATTAAACTCACCTTTTATGCACACTTCCACAAAGTGATTTAGTGATTTTACCCTACATAGTACATGGTGATCCTGCTGTCCCTCCAATCCAAGGATAAATGTGACGTTTTCTTTGTTGACAGGCACAGCTTAAACTCCTTTTATCAGACATTACACGTGGCTCCATAGACACAGTTCCTCTAAGCTAATTAGTTATTATTAATTGTATGTGTTTGCACAAGAGCACGCTGTATACTTGGGTTAATGCAATAGCGCTAAGGGCATCTTTCACATCAGTGAACTCTGATCTGCTGCAGTAAGGACCCAATGTTAACAATTCAGCACACAGAGTTCATCTACAGGGTGTTAAAAAACGGACATGTGACCATCAGTTTAGAGCATGGGCATGTTGGGTAAAGTTAGGGAAAAAATATTTAGCAAGAAATCAGCAGGAGAAGGCTCATGTATTAGCATTTCAAAATTACAGGGTATTGTTTTGTTTCATAACAAAGTATGGAAATATCAATTTTAGGTGCAGAGAATTCAGAAAGCATGTCACAGCAATAACAATGCGATAAAGTGACGAACCGCCAAAGTAAGAGCCGTCCATGAGCTTCATGCCGATGCTTCCTTTGGTCAGGACGCTCACCACCCCGTGCTGAATGAAGTACATCTTCTTGCCAATGGTGCCTTCTCTGATGATGTAGTCTCCCGGCTGGAAGACTTCAAACCTCAGCTTGGTCAGCATGGCTGTCACAAAGTTCGGGTCGGCGTTGGCAAACAGCGGCATGGAGGCCACCAGCTTACGGCAATTGAAGTTGACAATTTCCTAAAAGGTGAAGACGGAGAAACTGAGACAACAACTCGTGTAAAAATGCAACAAAACTTAAACGGTGCCTTTATTGAATAACAATTAATTCTCTAATACGTTAAACCACAATTGATCCAAATTAGATCCACCTGGTACATTTCAACTGTCTCCAACATTCGTTTCAGCTAAGCAGGAAAAAAAAACAACATATTTTTGGATGAAAATTCAAGTCACACATGCCTTCTGCATGCCTTTGGATACATAAAAAGAGGAATATTTGCAGACTTACACAAACAGAAAAATATTTCTTGGCTTAGTCTCTTAATGAAGTGGACAGCAAAGTGGACAGCTTTCTTTAGCTATATGGTGCTCCGCCTGTTGCTGTGCACTGCTTACCAGCTGGCTTAAAAGACCCAGAAGCTGCTTACAAGCTTTTATTTTGAAATGAAAGAAATCACATCCTGTTCTGCATTTTTATTTTGTTTTAGATCAACTTGATCTTTGAATGGGGTTTTGAAAACAAAAAACACCCCAAAAAACAAAAACAAGAATGACAGATTGTGTCACATCTAAAAACAAACTGTATTAGGTCCACATTTATCAAAGTTTATACCAGGACTCATAATTAGACCATTTCTGGCTGACTAGGTTTGACGTCGGGCATATTGCCAACTCTTTCTGTAAATCTTAAATATTTAATGCCAAACATTATGCCAGTGTGAAGCAAGTTATACAAACTTCTCTTGGGGTGAAAAAAGTAAATCTGATTTAGTTTTAATTAAATGCCTGGAAACTGCAGCCGAATAACAGCTAAAATCCAAACACTTTTGGTTTCATTACCTTCTACGACAATAGCACTGAATATTCAGCTTATTTTTCATCTATAGCAATTTGAAGTTTGTTTGAGCTATTCTGGTCTTGTGGCTGAAAAACATTTTTTTTTTTGGAATATCTGTGAACAAACATCTAAATAGCCATCAACCTATCCATAGAAATACGTAAGCATGATTAAGTTACTGACAGGTATTCATTTAAAGATTAGTTACTGTGGAAATTCATTCACATATGGCAGAAGGCAACAAATAAAACAATCCCAGTAGTCCAGTAATCAGAAAGGAGGAAGGTGTGTAATAATTGTAGGCATAGAGAGGAACTGGAGTATTCTCATACTTCTCTCAGAGGCTCATTTAGCTCCTCCAGGATGCTCTCCTCATCGAACATCTTCCCTTGGTATCTGTGCTCGTAGTAATCATGGATTTTCTGTCGGAAGTCAGCCGGCAGTTTGTGGAATGACATGTACTGCTCCACTTGCTTGTACTAGAAGATGGTGGGAGTGGGGGGAGATTGAAAAGAGGAAAAACAGATGGTTGGATCAATGTGGACAGGAATTAGAGACACAACTGTTGACAGTTTGAGAGGTTTATCTGGCATTATGGCCATTTTGCCTCAATAAGTATGAGGACTTATTACCTTCATTTGCTTAAAGATTACTTTTCATTGTTTGTGGTGTTTGGAAGAATAAATATGGGTTCTGTTGACTACCAACCAATTAAACTAAATAAAAAGGAGTATTTTTTTTTCTTCAAACTACTTATTTAATACAGTACTTTTGTTTATGTTAACATGATCACTTTAAGCTGAAGATGAATGAAGTAAACAAATACATAAAAATAAATAAGTAAATAAACCTTGGCCATTTTGTTGAGGTTTTGATTTCTAAATTAAGCTGTTATGATTTGCTGGTTCATGGTCGAGTTGGTTAATTAGCCAATCAGCCTTCATGCAATTATCTCTACGCAACTTCAGCTTCAAACCATGCAGCCTGCGCTGAAACACAACATTGTACATCTACACTCATCGGCTCTTGCTTTGTGTTTACCAATGTCAGCATCAGAAATGACAATTTTTTGAACATAAGATAGAAATGTCCTAATGTTATGTTTTATTTTCTGATTGGATTGAACCATTGTCACCGTATGATTAGTTTGTGGCATTTTACCAAAAGCATCACAGACATTTACTGAAAATTGAGTAGATCATGAAATAGATTCCTCTCCCCTTAAAAAAAGCTGTAAACGATACTTTTCCCTTAATGATGAGTACAGTTTCCTGCTCACATGAGGGCCGCATGATGGATAGAAGCTATAATAAAAGTGTTAAGGAATCATGACAGCACTGTGAAGCCCGTGAGAATTTATTCTGCTGGCTTGTGTTTAGAGAAATCAGCTGTGAGCTGTGACTGTAAATGATAATCACAGACAACCACACAATTTCTCTGGATGGCAGTGACATGCACGAGTTCTTCTTCTGTTTTACAGAACAAATGCACATTAAAATATAATGACAATCCTTCTTTCCATACATGCAAACAATCCATGATTGGATTTATGTAATCGTTATTGGTAAGGTTGTTTTTCCTGTGTATGTCACAAGGGTGCCCCTCACCCTCACCCAATGGCTGCTGGAGATAGGACCCAGAGCCTGAAACTTTGCAAGAATAA